>AXZN01000057.1:0-290470 GCA_000498155.1 Shiraia sp. slf14
TACTTATAGCTTATATCTATATCTTATAGATAAATATCGCGTTTTATTATTATAAATAATAAGGTATAGAAAAAACTCTAAATAAGTATTATATAAATCTACTTTATACTAACTTCTTTATTATAATAAACTAACTATATTTTATATATAATAATAGCTATACTATCTTATATATATAATACTACTTCTTTATATATTTCTTACATACTTTAGATATAGTTTTAGAGAAAAAATTAAGTATTAAAGATTTTAATATTCGCGTATAAGGTCTAGAGAGAGAATCTAGCTCTAACTCTTTATACTATATACTATATAAGAAAGATATATAACTAAACTAATATACTTAGATTTTATTTAAAAACTACTTATTATAGTTCTTATTTAAGTTATATTATATTTAAAGTATAAGAAAAGTAAAGAAATATACTTAAAAGAAATAAATAAATATACTTAAATATCTATACTTATACTAAAGATTTATATAAGAAAGTAAATAAACGTAGTATATTTATTTATAGAATAATATAAGGCTTTAGGAAATTAATATATATACTATATAACCTAGGTATAAATTAACCTAGGTACTAGGTATAACCTAGCTATAAATTAACTCTAAAGGTTAGGCTCTTAGATTACCTCTTAGCGTTTACTTACGTATAGATAGTTATACTCTATACCTAAGTAGTAATAGTAGTTTAGACGCACTAGCGTAGGTAGTGCAAATGCGGTATAAATTAGGCTAGTATTTTCGCATTCATGATGCGTTGGAACTAGGTTCAAGACAGCTTAGTAGGCCGCGCTGGCACTACTTACGCGTGCATACGGAACACGAACGCCAAGTAACTACGCCACCTCAGCAAACAACAGTTTTCTTGTTAGTTAAGATTTCCCGTTCACAAACTCAAGTAGTGCGGCGAAGCGTCCAGGAAAATCCCTGTCCTACAAGTCATAATCCATGCGACAGAATATTAGGGAGAACATCCCATTCTATTTTCGCTAGGGCTCCTGCTACAACTGTGAGAGTACGAAAGGATCTAAAAGGAAGGAAGAGTAATGTTAAACATTCATAGGCCCCTCCAGTACAGGATGTTCACTCGAAAAAGCTGATGCAGAACATAGCTTTGTATGTTCCCTTGATTTACCTAGTAAATATACAAGTAGCTTATCCACTTGATAGGCTGTTCAACGATGCAAAATATTCGGACGCTGAAATACATATCCACCACCTAATCCTTCCTGTTCATAAGTCAGTCATCTGTGTTCAAAGCGAGTATTTTGAGAAGGCTTTTCGAAAGGAATTCGCTGAAGGTAGCTCAGGGGCTATTAGATTCAGTGAAGGTAGCGGTGCTGCTTACTGGAGGGTAATCGAATACTTATACACTGGCGATTACCAGGATGAATTGTCCACGAATGAATTCGAAGGCAAGTTCTATGTTATAAATTCTACGCTTGCTAATAAATAAGTTATTAGATGATCCCACACTACTTAAAGATCCTCGCGTGTATATTCTCGCCGACATGTTACTTCTCGAGGATTTGAAGGCAATGTGTGTAGTCAAACTGAAAGAAAAGTTGAAGGACCTCTGGGCGAGCGACTCATTCCTAGAGTGCATCCGAGAGATCTACGCATCTGACTCTCCAAGCAGCCATGACATGCGATTGGCTGTGCTCGAATCTGCAACAGCTCATGTACATGGGTTGGGAGATAAAGAGAATTTCAAAGATCTCCTCCGGGAGGGGGGAGAATTCTCTGTCGATTACGTTGATGCTATCACGAGAAGATTTGTAGCGGTTTGAGAATCTGAATTTTTGCAAGGTCGTACGACAGCCCTGTAGAGTGGTCCTGCAGGCAACCCAAATTTATAAGATATGCATCTTCAGCAATCTCTCAACATATTCAACTACAAAGTCTCCCCCTTCGTGGACAAGGCCACTGAAACCCTCGTTTTGAATGATATCAGAGGCATGCATGATAATGATATCGATAACAGCTGACCGTACCGTGAAAGGAAACTCTGAAATAGACCGATACACCTCACGGATGCATGCTAAGAATAGTTCCTCGTCCCACCTTTCGCGTATTTCTAGCAGAAATTTGTTCAAAGTGAGGGATTGGAGATCCTCTACACCAAAAGTTCCAGCCAATGCATATACCCGTAAGTGTTTGATTAAATCGGGGTCATCTAACAGTTTGTTAATCCTCGCCACCAACTACTGCGCTATACATGCCTTCAAAGTCTGTATGACACAAATTTTCCGAATAGCAGCCTCTGTAGAGATACTCGAAAAACCTCCAGTAGGATGCACCACTTGCTCGAGTACAAGTCAGTGTTTTTTCGCCTCTATTTGAGGCCTGGAGGCACGCCTCCTCAAAGTAGAGACTTTGCGGACAGATGACGAATCGGTGAGCAGGGAGCGGGACATTGTGAATTAATATGGTCACATCAGCATTAGTGGTTTGGTTGAATAAGCTAAGGTGAAGTTAGCTAGGAAGATGTAGACAGCAGTAAGCATACCTAGCTATGCAGTTTGTGAGCTTTTGTTGGTAACAATCTACTTCGTTCGTTTCAGATACTTCTACTGCTTGTGCAACTTCTTTTTTGACTGTGACTTTGCTTGTACTATCCGCTAGCTGATTGCTAAAAACAACATCAGAGGTCCAAAGCGATGCCCAGTTGCGGCGACGCCAATGTCCCACATCCGTCATGTGCTGCTCTTTAGCATGTTCTGAGTTGAATGTTCTAGTGCACGTGTCACATTCAAAGTTCCAGTGATTGGTATCATCCATATGCTGGTTACATGATCGGCGGGTGCGAAACGTGCGTGTACAAGAATTGCACTCGGGCATCCTGGCTCAGGTGATCGTACTCATGTGTGTTTGTAATTCAAATATAAAAGATTTAGGACTCGAGAGTAAAAGAAACTAAGAAAGCAGTACTTGCATGGGTATCGCGCAAATGGAAGGATGAACAGGCACAGGTTTGATGTGGTCATCAGCGGCGGCTTTGGCAAGTTGACAGGCTTGGCAAAACGCTGACGTGTCCAAGATCATGGCCTGCGCCAACCAAATATCCGTGCTACCCGCAGGAGAGCTACATACTAGCCAATGGAAGCAGGTAGTTGTGGGTATCTTGCTTGTAGGCGCAGTTCGCCTCGGCCACTTGCGCTCCCGGATTGAAATCCTCTTTTGTAACGAGACTGGGAGATGATTAGCGAAAGGCTACCTAGGTAGTTGTAACTCGATCCGGAAAGCGATTCTTTCGCACGCGCTCTATTAATTGGAAACGCGTCCTTTGCATATTGTCTTCACGTTATGTAATACTACTGTACTCATATTCTTTCAGCAACTAATAAATAATATAGACTGCTTATTCCTAATCTTAAATAAAAGTATGCTATAGAGTTACAATTTCTATAGGCAGAGTAACAACTTCTGAATCCTTACACGCTACTTGGCTTTAGCGTGTATCACAAAATATAGGCATGAATAGTTACTTCGTACCTTATACCCTTAGAAATAACAAGCTAACATATTTAATGCCTGTATAAGTTATACGCTAGAGAGTACTTATAATAGGCTAGGCCTTTAAATCTTAGTACCCTAGAGTATAGTAAAGATTACACCCTCTTTAAGTCACAGTAGCGCAGTACGAGCGAGGCGGAGGCAGCACAGGTAAAACATAATTCATTGATTATATTCGTTGATGTGGTATATAAGGGTTTAGCAATACGAGGAGGTTACAGCGAACGCCTTTTTTTGCACGTGCAAATCATGTTAGACACGACAACACCCTTGCTTAAGGCTGCTTATGCATTTAGCCGGAAGTCCGAAGTATGTATACTACTATTTATACACGGTATTGTTCCCTAAAGCCTCCTAGCAGATCGCAGACACCATGGCCTCCCAAGCGCTCTTTGACACCGCGCCCGCGTTCCCGGAGAATATACCGACATTATCAATTCACACTGTATCTCTGGAAAATCTTAGATCTGGTGATGCAGCGACTGCAAAGACCCTTCTGGATGCATGTCAAGAATTAGGCTTCTTCTTGTTGGATTTGCGCGGGGACGAACTCGGTGAGGTCGTTATTAAAGATATTGATGGGCTCTTTGCAGCCGCAAGAGACATTATGAATTTGCCGGACGATGTCAAGGAAACATTTCAACACGACCTTCCTAGAAGTTTCCTGGGGTTGGTTATCGTGGCCCATTTTCAGTCATCCTCGCTTACGCCCCACAGATTCAAACCGCGCGGCGTAGCTAAAACCGAGACGAACGAACCAGATCGTTTTGAGTGGTTCAATGTTGGCCAGGATGGTCTAATGGGTACTTCCGATCCACAGCCGGTCCCCGACTTGGTTGCTACGCATTTGCCTCTTTACAGGTCCTTCCTAAAACATAGTCAAACCATTGCCTCGGCTATCAACACCACCTTGGCGACAGAGTTGGGGTTGTCGTCTGATACATTCATGTCTCTCCAGTCGCCAACAAAACCCTCTGGTACTGTTGTCCGCCTCATCAAAGCATATGCGAGTCCACAGCAGGAAGACCTACGTACAAGTATGATTCATCATACTGATTTTGGGACTATCACACTCCTTGCAAATGTACTAGGCGGATTGCAGGTTCTGAGCCCTGGCAAGGCTGCCACCAATGAAAATGCATGGCTGTATGTACGTCCACAGCCAGGTTGTCTTATTGTGAATCTGGGCGATGCTATGGTTCAATGGACTGGAGGGGTACTCCGAAGTAATGTACATCGCATCAGGTATGCCCCTGGTGAGCAGCGCTTTATAGACAGATATAGTTTAGCCGTTCTATTCCGACCAGAGCGAGATGCAAGTATGCAGCGACTACTGGGGGAAGGTAGAGATGGCGAGGATAGCAATTTGACCGCTTGGGAATGGGAGGTGAAGAAAGCCATGTCCCTCAAAAGAGGCGACAGCGTCATGGAGAGTAAAGGTGGGCGCCCAACTGCTGCTGCATCTAGCTGAACTCGCTATTATCGATTGCCTTAGCCATGCTATTCATATAACATAACAACTACCGCTCTAATAACTTGCAAAATCTATATCGACAAACCTAAGAAGAAGTCCTTAACATGCATTGCCTAGTATTCATTCTATCGCCATTTGACATCAACTAATGTTCTAGCCCTGAGGTTCCCTTTTGCTAGCTCACCCCTTTGCTTCTTCACCCCTGTGATTCAACATCGACATTCACCTGGACAGTGACATCTTAATCTCGCCTCATCGGTATTTTGAGTCGAACAGGGCCATGTCCCATTACTGCATCGTCTGATGCATCTTCAATTATACTACACTGCCCATGATTTCCAGAAGTCGCAAACTCGACCACACTTAGCTTGTTTAATCGTTTTGTTGGCTATATCAATGGAGTTGTCGCATAAAATGAAACGGCTTATGGCGTGACTTCCCTGTGAGGCTACGGTTGAGCGAAATTTCGCATGAGCTTATCGCTGATCTACTGGTCACTTTCCTGGCACTGTGCAACATGATGTTTCGCTTCAGGTCCGTCCGGGAGCAAATTTGGCTGGTACCTTGGGCTCCCAAAACTTCTCCAATGGGTAAGCTTGATTGGTCCATCCTATTGCTCGGGATTCATGCGCGAGCAAATTCTGGCATTCAAGCCGCACGCAATTCATTTCGGCAGCTAATACGCAACACAAGTGAAGGCGAAAACAAAGAAGGAAATAGACATCTTGGCAGACCAGATAGAAAGATCTGGGAATAGAAAACACAGTTCATTATGAAACCAGATACGCCGACCTTGTTCAATTGATCGAATTCGGAGATCATAGCTTATGGCTTGCACTTCATGCTTGACTTGGGTAGAATGGCGTACATTGGGTCTCACGGAAAGCCAGATCGCACGAAGGCGTCAGGCATGACGGCAGCGTATGACGAGAGATGGATGCTATACAGAAGTGTGACCCTCTCGCGCAGTGAAAAGCTAATAATTGTCATTGTATTGATGACGGGTACCTTAAACATCCATACATGCATTTAAACCCCAGTTCTTACGACGTGAATGTAGCAAATCCATTATGCGTCGGAAGGCGGCTGCCTCATGTCCTCCCGGAGAGCCGTACATAGTACTCGCTGTTAATAGAGGCGCTCAGTGGAGCGAGTATTGCAGATCTACCTACCCAGATAAGCAAGAACCCGAGGCACTGTAGCCACACGTGTCAAGAGCGGCATCCTGTATGTATGTCAGGCCAGGATCAAGCTGTGTAATACAATTTGCACCCCGTCTCACCGCCACAATAATCCGGGAGAGTGGTCAGTCTGACCCATTTTATGCGACACAGCGGCACAGCAATTCCACCCACCAACTTCACCCAACCCCGCTCTTACTTTCACTGAATCCCCGACACCGAAGTACCGATTTAACGACACATTACGCTACACTCCCAACATAGTCCCTTTTATCCATAATGGCTGACCACATCTCTCCATGCCGCAAATCACGACTTGCTGAATCGGCCTACAATTCACCCTACGACAGGGCCGGTGCACCAAGCACACACCCCAACAGTAATCCATATGCACCACTGAGAGCGCAAGCATTGGAGACCCTTGAAAGAATGGGCTACGACCCTCAGACTATGGTCGAACGAGGCGTGGTCTGGGCGGAAGATCAAGACCCATTTGGCCATGTGATGCAGTCCAGGTATATGCAGTTCCTGGGCATGTGCTTTCACCGTGTAATGGAAAGCTATGATGAGTTTCTCACTGAGGAGGAATATAACGGCATGATCAATGCGAAAACTGTAGTTCCCCTTGTGAGGAAATATCAGCTTGAGATCAAGCGGCAAGTTCGGTATCCAGATACAGTAGGTAATACATTTACTGAAAGTATCGGTCCTAACTAAACCCATGAAGCTTATCGCAGCCTATCGGCAGGAACTCATCGAACCAACAAGGAACAGTGGGACTACTTCGCTCTTCTCTCTCCAACAACAAGCAATTGTAGCTGAAGTCAAAGGCTCAGTGACATATGTCAATGTCCTAACAAACCGTCCTATTGACATCCGAACCCTGGGTGGAGGTTGGCCAAAGCTGTACGAGGGCTTTACGAAGAAGGCAGAGCACTCGAAAATGCTAAAAGAGGAATGGGACCGCCAGAACCCAAAGGGCAGAAAGCCAGCGATCTCGAAAATCTGAGTACCCATCATAGTCAAATACGAAGTGACCTTGGCATTGTATAGAACATAAGAATGAAAATATAGTTAATTATTTAATTATGCTTATCACTTTCCAAAAACTGGCTACTGCTTTGCTATTCATGACGAAGAAATCTCCCGATCCTTAATTTGAATGAAAGGACGGTTTCCGGCCGTCCTTTCATTAACGTTGACTTCGCTTGTACTCCAAGTTCATCCGGTGCATTTGGTCACCCATTGGGTGATGTCTTGATGACTTCTGAGTCTGTCTTAGTGTCCCAGTTGCCATAGCTGCTATTTCAATAGCGACTTGGCCGCCAGCACAATTTCTTGGCTCAATCAAGCACGGCGTAAACATGGGTTACGCACAACGACATTCGTTGTTAGGCAACTTTGCTCGGATCCAGCAGTGGAGCCTGAGGCGCACTGGATCTCGACAACTACTCTCATCGCTGAAAATCCAAAACAGACTCATGCCCATAGAAGATAGAAGATGCTAGAGATTAATGATTGACCGCAATCAGCTAAGAATACTACGGCTCATGTGTGAAAAATGCGTTGGTAACTAGAGTGCTATCATGCGCGTATTAAACTATTCCGCGTAATATCAAAGATAAATTGTATAGTTTTCTGCTTAAGTTTCATGTAACTGTAAGCTATAACTATATTTGTATAAGATAGATAATCGCATGAATCAGGTGGTAAGGTAAACAATAATAGAGAATATCGAGGCGTGGGCATAGATGTAGCAGATAAGTACTACAATATCTTTCGATTTAATAGAAAGCATAGCGATAGATCTTGAATTGTAATTTCAGTATTGCGTCTTATTTAAATTGGGATCTTAAGTACACAGATTTAGACTATTAAAATAACCGAAAATTAGGCTTCATTGCAGATTGGTAGCAAAGGGTGATTATTTAGATGTATTGCGCTAGCGGAGCCATTGCGAGAACCATGATAGAGCCTGCTTCTCTGCCTTTTCCGCGGCAACCATCTCCTCTTCGTCTTCTGGATGAAATCGAACTGCATAACCATGTTTCGCACGAGGGATTATACTTACATTATGCCTCGTATCTTTCTTGCCCTCGAGTATGATTTTCATTCTCTCTATGTCCGGTCTCTTCATCTGCATATCCTCTTCACCGACCGACCAAGAAATGGGGATCTTTATGGGCTCAATGTCATCTGGAACCTTAATAAAGGTCGGATGTGCAACGAAAGCAGCGTCTATGAGCGGCTCCGGGTCAGAGGCGCGTGTCTGGGATGGGTGACGGATAACGCGGTGGTTAGTATCGTCTTTTGCAAGCGTGACTGTGTGCTTGCCACCCCAGCAAAACCCGGCCGCTCCGACTTTCAGGTCCGCAGTGTGGAAGGGAGGAGTCGAGGTACGGATAGCTTTGAAATACTTGATTACATCGGCTTCAGTCTTGGCCGGGGTGCACGTTAACACCCAGGGTATTACGTGCCACATAACCTTCAGCGCGAGAAACCACTTGAAGAAAATCGTTTGAAACCAAGAGGATTTCTTCAAGAGCTTATCTATGATTGGCATAATTGAGAGAGACATCGCCCGGCCTTTGGGAATACATAAGTCGAGTGTAAATCGGAATCCTAGGCAGGAACTACGCACCATTCATGAAATCTGGGCAGTAAACCAAGAAGCCTCCTTTAGCATAGTGATCACACAAGACTCTATTGTTGACAGATTTCCAGCCGAACGCATCAGTCATGAAAACGATGATGCCTTTGGGTTGGATGCCAACGTCAGGCTCAGCGACGTAGGTCTGGACGTTATGGATCGTAATCTCTTTGCCAGTAGGATGGCTCTTGGACACCCCTCCACGAAAACAGTCAGGACAAGACATTTCAGAGCATTACGAATTGGATCGTTGCGATGAGATTTGGGGGCTAAAGATTCAAAGTTTAGTATTTCAGATAGCGATCTTGCGTAATGGTGCTCGGTGGTCGTTGTGGTCGTGGCGGAGCCTCCGACCGGCACTCCGATCGGCTGTCCGCGAGACACGATTACTATGGGTATTGCAGCTCCTTGGGCTCCGAGATTACTCTCGATAGAAGGAAAAGATGAATGCGAAAAAGTAATTTGAGCTGCGTTCACGAAATTATACCTATGTAATTGTCATGGCCAGGTATAACTCCTAAGGTTTGTACGCTCTTGTTCAGTTCTTAGGTAGCTCGAGATTCCTTGTCTATTTTTCACAATCGCGTAGCGTAAAGCAACCCACATCTACGCCATGAAAGCGGACGCAACGATGAAAGCTCTAGTCGGGAGCGAGTGTGGCGGCTACCGACTTGCGGACGATATCGTTATTCCCACTCCAAAGCCAGGCATGATGCTCTGCCGGGTGCATGCAGTCGCTCTGAGCCCATACGACGCGAAGATTGTAGACTTTTCGAACACACCAGGCGCCATAGGCGGCTGTGATTTTGCTGGCGTTATTGTCAGTGTAGGGGAAGGTGTCACACGGTTTAAAGAGGGCGACCGCATCTTTGCGATAACGTTTGGCCTTAATGCTCTGGATAAGACGGCAGGCGCCTTTGCTGAATACGCCCTCGCTACAGAGGACCTAAGTTGCCACGTGCCAACAGGTTTATCCTTGGAGCAGGCTTGCTCAATGGGACTTGGTATTGCTACTGCCGGGCTCGCCCTTTTTCAATCACCTGGATTGAACCTGGAATTGCCGTGTCCCGAATCAGCTGATGAGAGCAAGCCATCATTTGTTCTTGTGTCAGGGGGTGCAACTGGAACTGGAACAATGGCAACACAACTTCTGAAAATGTGAGTGTAAGCCCCAAAAACAGCATCGTCTTAAGAGCGACACGCAGAAGAGGCATTATGAGAATATCTTACTTACTTGAATATTCGCAGCGCCGGTTATACGCCTATAGTGACCTGTTCACCTGATAACAATGCGCTGTGCGAAACCTACGGAGCTGTAGCTTGCTTCGACTACCGCTCATCCACATGCGGGGCCGACATTCGGGAATACACAGCGAATAGTCTCGTCTATGTTTTCGACTGTGTAACCGATCCTGCAACAATGCGTATGTGTTACGAGGCCATTGGCTCTTCTGGTGGTAGATACGTTGCACTTGAAGCAATTCCACTTCTCGTTAAATATACACGGAGAGATGTGAGCGCAGACTGGTTGATGGCTCCCACTGTTATGGGAACACCAGTGGAAATTCCGGGTACCTACGGACGCCCCAGTACACCCGAACATAGAAAATTTGGTGCTCAGCTGTTTTTGCTAGCGGATCAACTATTGTCGCAGGGTAGAATCAAGAACCATCCTTTGTACGTCAGAGAAGGCGGACTGGCCGACATCCCTACCTACGTGAATGACTTGCGTATTGGGAAAGTCCGGGCCAAGAGACAGGTAGTGCCCTTGATTAGCGTGTAAAGTTCTAGGAGGTTGTACTGCTCAAACTAAACATATTACTGATTTTTTTCGCATCTAAAGTAAAGATCGAGTGTGCATTGAGCAGCGTGTAGCATGCCTTCTCGGAGCTTCACCCTTAGATTACCCGCTTCACATATAAAAACTTGAGATTACATAGAAGTTGCATTTCCTCGTCATGTGTCTATACAGACATCATCTTAGTAAATGGCCACACGTTAATTTAACCAAGTCCACACGATGCTCAATTGAAGCTTTATGCTTAGCTAGTACACAGAGAACCTTGTAATTTTATTGTGCTTCGGTATTGCCCGCCAACTGCCTCTGAGAATCATGATATCTAGGTCTTGCCGTCTCTGGTGATTAATCAGGGCTAATCTCTTCTCCATGTTGTCAGCCGTCAGCGGTTACCCGTTGCGCCGATAATTTAACACTCTCCTCATCATGATCTTCCCTTCCTCCGAGTCCAGCGATGCCGAGTCGGACTATGAATATAGCATGGGCGACGCTGCGACCGGACGGCGAACGGATGGCACGGCGCTCGGGCTCCGAACTCGTCACTGTCGCCTTGTTTGTCAACCCCGGCTCTAAAAATACGAATACTTCCTCTTCCTTCTCAACCTGATTTTCCTCAGACTCGCTTTGTATAGACTATTGACCCGCACGCGGTGGAATGCTTTGCATGTTATCCCATACCAGGCTTGCACCATTGCGAAATTTTCTGAACACCTAAAATCATGAGTCAATATACCGCATTGGTTCCTTCGGGAGGCCAGGTGCAGCCAGAGATACAAGCATTCTACGAAGAGTTCTACAAAGTCACTGATACACCGGATGCGCATGACCAATATGTCGATATGTTTACCAACGACGCAAAGATCATTATGGGGGTGAATGAGTTCAATGGCCAAGATGGTATATGCTTCGCGTATTCGAGAACCCGTACGAGGTTGCTAAATGCTAATCAAACTGACCAGAAATCGTCAAATTCCGACGTGGCATGTGGGAGAAGGTAGCTAGTCGTTCCCACAACCCAATACAGATTTTTGTGTTCAGCGAAGGATCCAATGATTTCATGGCATATGGTACTGTGGGCTTTCAGTTCAAGGATGGTAGACAAGGTATAGCAGATTGGGGTGCTCGATCGCATTTCACCAAAGTCGATGGACAACTCAAAATGGATTTCTATCAGGTCTACTTGGTACGTTACGAAGATAGTCTGAAGTTCAAACCAAAGCTTAATGCCATTCCAGGATAGTGCTGCGATGGCTCGGGCAAAATAGATCGATTAGGCAAAGGATCCCCCGGTGGAACCTGGGCGAGTGGAGTATCACGTCTCTGGAGCCATATCATACCAAAGGCTTTTTGTTCAAGGTGGTCCTATTTGTAGCAAAGCTGGGGATCGAGTTGATCAATTTGGCGGGTTTAAGCATGTTATGTTAACAATAGTTATATTGCTGCTTCTGAAAGTAGATGGCGAGGCGGCTTGTCCCTAGCGGGTCTTAAATGTACAAGTATGTCAGTACATGAAATTTCCCAGATAGAGTGCTGCACATTCAGAATCAAAGTTGGCTTTGATCTTGATCTCTTTTCTGATTGCATTAGAGCCAATTACATCGGTTCAAAACACAGCGGGTAAAGGGTGGACGACCAAACTTTTCGCATATTCGGAACCTCCTTGAATGAACGGATGTTAACCAACTATTACGAAAGCATACATATTAGACCTAAATTTCACTCTTCGTCTTTGAATGGGGATATTATACACACTATTACTCACAATCAATCTGATAGGAGTTCTTCCCGAAGCGGATCTCACGAGTGTGTTGCATGATCCCTGAAGCATCTATGTCGCCATAATAACTGTTCTGATGCGGTCTTTAATGCGGTGCGTCTCTGAAGGATGCCTCGCGTCTATCAATACGACGACAAGCGTGTTGTTGTTTGCCAATCAAGTGCTGTCGTATCGGGCCGCCGCAGCGGGTTTTCCGTCTACTTCGTACTTCGTACGAAAGAACAAAATTTGAGACTGGCACCCCTGCGCGGAGCTATAACATGATTGCTTATCCTGCGAACCATACATGTGATGGCTTACCGTGGGGAAAGAGACCTGACGCGGAGGTATCACTGGTGAGCAGCCACTCACGCCACATCCGCACGCATGCGAAACGATCCTCGACACTATTACAGAGATATTGATAATGCCCTGGTACGGCTATGCCGGCCACAAGCCCGACTATTGCCCGCGCAGTTACTGATATTAAATATGTCGCGCACAGTAATGTTTCTGACCTGACCAGCAATGCCCTGCTTCAGCAAATCGCTACGCGTACTGTTTGTGCATGTGCCCACGTGGCGATGCACCCTTCTTTTGTAGATTGTGTACGCATACCTACCCCGCAATAACGTCATGCGATACCGGTCGAGTTTGATAGTGAAAATTTTTTACTAAGATAGGAATGTATTGCGGCGCGTCCCGGGCGTTTCAAGCATGGCTGTGCTTTACCAGGTCGGAGAAGGGGACGGGTAAGCATTGTCGTGGTGTCCACGTCGAAGTCACAGGTACAGTGGGTACTGTTTGCATTCTTCATATAGCCGTAGGGCGCACCAACATATGGCAGCAGGGCGCGCCAGAAACGGAAATTAAAACTTTTCGACGTATCAGAACTGTACATCGCGATCGAGTGGCTTGGCTCGTGGTGGGATGATCCAATCCGTGGATCGCAAGAAAATTTTCAAGGTTGGAATTATGCAGTACCGCCTGCTTATTCCCTATTGCATATGTGCCAATGACCATCCCTTTCAGTTGGTGGCTTATCTTGACTTGGTAGCGAATCCTCCGCAAGGTAATCTTTAACTCCTTTGGTCCTGCTTGTCTGACTGTCTTCCGCCCAGCCCGCGGGATTACCCTTTAAATCCAAGTAAAGAAGCCTTTACTAGGCAACTTTCTTATCCTGACATCACAACGAAGCTTCGGCATCCGAAAGGCTTCAAAATACGTCTAGATCTTATATGCATTCTAACTAGCTAGATCTGAAACCCCTCTTCTATGCAAACTTGAAGCTCTTGGATGATCTCACTTAACTTGATATGCTCATCGGGTAAGATCCTTAGCATGAGGTGAGCCGAGTCGACAATACCATTCAGACTGCTGTGCTCTTCACCCTCCTCTTGGTGCTCAAAAGTCAGCATCGAGTCCGAATCTCTCCGGGATCTCATCCGAAGACTGCGCCCTATGCGATTGAGTAAGTGCATTACAAGCTGCAGCACCATGATGAATTGCGCAGATGACGAGCCATCCCCGTGTAAAGTCTGCTGCTGTGACTCGGTCTCTCGGATCATGGATCCCAAAGACTTCTTGATAGAATCACAAATTGCTCGGAAAAGAGATAAGACGTGCTGATGGGATGCAAGAGCTAGAAAAATCAGACTGTACTCGGTAGGCAATTGTCGCTCGCGGGGCAATATTTCCGAGGACCCAAGTGTGCTGTCCGCTGAAGGAATGCTGTTGATGATGCGCACCAACGCATTCGCGGCCTCAAAAGCTTCATTCACCGCTGGAGAGTTTACCGTCAAAGGCGTAGCAACGACCGCACATTCGATCTCCTGCGTCGCGCCAATGGCCCGGTTGCTCAATTTCATGAGTTGGCCTGTCAAAGTCTCTTTCCCTTCATCCCGAGAAATTATGGGGCTGGTCTCTGAGCCTACATGAAAACCATCATCATTAACCTTGTTACATGTGAGGTCAGGGTTGTGGTTCCAGCTGTATCCGTCTCCGTCGTCGATGCAAGTCATAGTTGTGTCGAGTGACGGTATCATCAGGCCGTTGAAGTCGTACCCTGGGATATCCCTACTCGAGAGCACGTTCGAGATATCTTGAGAGACATGTGGATTGCCTCTCGGCGATGATGGGATGTCTTCCCCCTTTGATCGTCTGTTTCTCTGCCTCACTGCGAATAACGCAATGATTTGATCAGTTTATGAAAGAAGATACATAATGTAAAAGGCGAACACATGACATACAGCTGTACACACATGGCACATCCGCCTTTGTACATCGCTCGCATGGGGTGAGATGATTGCCGCCACCAACAGCTGATAGTAAATCCCAGTTTTTTAGGCATCGCACCTTTTGCTGGCGGCAACGATCGCATGAGTACCGTTGAGGGAACATTTTTCTGGTAAATAGCAGAGGAGCAACTGTGGTTCATGAATGGACCTAAATACCTAGCGAGTCGGCGGGCGGCCCTATTCTCGCTAGCCGACTGTTATCAGGGATCCCCGTAATCCTTTACCCACTCCACACCAAATGCGGCGACAAGTGTTCCCCCTATTGACGAAGTAATCCACAACACCTATCTTGCGTTGTTTGACCCGCATTAGCGTGTAAGCGATCGGGTGTCCAAGTATATCGATTGTATTCATGGAAAGTAGCACACAATGTCTCACTTCCAACAGGACCCTTGTTTTTGGTTGTTACAGACAGGCGCTGAACGAGTCAGTTATTCTCGGAGCATTCTAGATGGAAGTTGTGATTCTTGCATATTGACAAGAATTTTCGTTGTTTGTCTTCATGGCAAGTGTAAAGTTCATACAGCCTTCTAGCACCTGCTGGCAGCCACCATAAAAATGGTCGGCTTGGCTTCGTGGTTTCTGGGCTTTCCTACCATCACCTTAGAGGCAACACTCACGACTGCAGTACTATATTAATATCAATGCGTTGCGTACATGCTAACATCCAAGGTTACATGCTCTTTAACGACCTTTTCTAGTTAGCTCTTTCGGAGAATTCGGAGAAATAACAAAAAGCAGGACTTTTATGAATTTTCTGCTCTCTCCTATAATTCAGCCCACCGGGTCATATCCTCGAAAGCAAAGTTTGCTTCCATTCTTGTGACGTAGGAGTTGACGTGGAAGCTTACCAAAACTGAAAGGTATTAGTCTTGATGTATCGTCTCGTGAAGACTGGTACGAGATTCTTTGTACGCGTCGTCGCGTACCAAACCCACTACTTTCGTTTAATTGCGATATTTTAGAGCTGCATTCTCAAGTTGTGGGGCAAATTTACCCAGTAGATCCCATTGATGTGCCCATAGATCAATCCAGAATCGCGTCGTATTTTCTGGCCAGGAACCCGGCCGAACGCTAGCAGGGCGCGGAAGTGTCGGACACTCTAGATACTGGCTTGATCGTTCTCAAGAGATGGCCCCACCAACGTTTAGATGACTTGGCAAAGAATCAAGGCGTATATCTTGTTGCTTATGTGGCGGGGAAAATGGGTGAGAGTGATCGAAGATCGTATGACAGAACGGTCAAAGGGGGCAACTTTATATGCTTACATCTAATCTCATCTATCTCTTCCCTTACTTCTGCCGAAAGTTACCATGGTAGAACCCGGCGGTCTGGCTCTTAAACTTCATTACTTGTTGAGATGTTTGATATTATGAAGATACTCTGCATGCTTCTACATACTCCTGCTTTCATGATTCTGAAATCGGATTAGTTTTCGTCAATCGGAACTGGGCTTCCAGCTACACAGCTTACTGGTAGATGAACTAGACAGGAGGCATGAATAACTAGAAACAGGAACTTGAGTGGATGATCCCAACATGGGGAAGTGTCAGACGCATGTCCTACCATAATATTTAGCGACACACCTGGCAGGACGGCATTGAGCGATTCGGTATACCACATAGCAGGGCGTAAGTGTTGCCTTCCTTATGCCGTATAGCTTGTACGTCACCCTGTCGTAGGATTCATATCGCGCGGCCCAAGCATAGGTTTGTCGGTTTCATGTCTATCTTAGCTATATACCCAGGTAAGACTGGGAAGTTTCCTGCGCGAGCAATCCAATACGCTACCCTGAAGTCTAATTTCAACGCTGCTTGGTATAAGTATTTCAGCCACAAAAGGATGGAATTCGCGATATAGATCAACTTAACAGGTCACTTTGGAGGCTATGTGATAGGGTACTTCGTAAAATATTACGCGCAGTTCAATTCGATAGACAACCTCAATTACTTGAAGAGGAGGGAAAGGATGCTGACCGGCTTGCAGATCACTTCCCGAAGGTAGGCGCTCGGTTTTATCCGCACGGGCTAAGGAAGCGTCCGTCAGCCACCAAGGAAGCTTAGCAGCTAGCCTACGGGAGCTTATCAGCTGGCATGCGGAAGTTAAGGCAGGATTACAGTGGGCCCATCCATTCTTGTTTCGCATCTTGCTGCAATCGAAGCAAGGGGCCTACGACAGTTCACATGCCCAGTGTACCCGTATTCGGAAAAGCGGGGTTAAGGCCTATGTAGCTCCGTGCGACAGCCACCCGCAAGCTTAAACAGGGTGATGATTGGGCGGTGTTAAGCGGTATACGGATTTAATAGCGCAGTGAATCAGGATTGGTAGGGTCGAAGGACCGATAAGCGAGTGCAAAGAGCCACATTCAATTGATGTTTGCGTGTGTACTTTGTACTGTGAAATGTCTTAGGCGTCTTAACGGTGACATTTCACTTACAGGTGCTTCAACAGGGAGGAATACTGAGTGCCAGGTGGTATTGAAAGATTTTTCGCGTTTTGAAATGGTGTCGATTAGCATGATCAAGACGATAATTGGCTACGGTATCTATGGTTTTCAGTCAAGAGCAATTGGGCCTGTAATCAGATACAATAAAAAGCATAGGCCAAGGCCAAGACCTCTAGTGAGTGACACAACATGTCTCTCCTTGAACCACGCCTAAGATCTTACCTCCGTACATTAATTCCGTCTATTACCTCCGTAATTTCTTTCATATATAAAAGCTAAGACACAAAGGTTGGCACTACATAGTGTTACCAACTTACACGACGTGTTGCATCAGACCAAAGCATTCGAAAAGTTTGACGAACACAAATGTCTCGATCAACACCGCCCCCTCCCTTGACAGGAGACCGCAGTCCGGAATCGACTGGACAGAAGGCGAACCTGGCCGAGTTCGAGAAGGAAAAGCAGAGGGGTGACTCTAACGACCCCTCCATGGCATCCTCGACTCTCAATGGCGTAGAGAAACCTGAAACTCCTGAAGACGAGGTTACCACTGCCGAAAAGAAGGGCCCCGATCCGCCACCTGTTGAATACCCAAAGGGTGTCGAGTTGTTTTGTATTATGCTTGCGCTCGTGCTTAGCATCACCCTCTGTTCCCTAGATCAGGTCAGTATTCTAGGTCTACGTTTCTCACCCAGTCGTCTCTTGCCAATGCCCCAAATGCCGGTACGCTGATACTCCAATTTCAGACCATTGTTGCAACGGCTGTTCCAAAGATTACCGACCAATTCGGCCGGATTCAGGACATATCGTGGTACGGCTCGGCTTACTTCCTGACGATGGGAGCCTTCCAGTCACAATGGGGCAAAGTGTACAAATTCTTTCCTCTCAAGACCAGTTTCCTTGTGGCAATACTCATCTTTGAAGTTGGAAGTTTGATTAGCGCAGTCGCCCAAAACTCGACCACTGTGATAGTTGGACGGGCCTTTGCCGGCCTCGGTGCATCGGGTGTCGCACCTGGAGTGTACACGATATCCGCCTTTTCGACGGAGCCCGCGAAAAGAGCTACCTACACTGGCTTCATTGGATTGTCATATGGCGTCGCTGCTGTCGCTGGCCCGCTGATTGGTGGAGCGCTTACAGAGGCTGTGACTTGGAGGTGGTAAGCCAGTACCTTTTCACTACTTTCTTGTGATTCAAAAAGAGGGCAAACTTGTTGTGATCGAACCTGACCTAACCTGAAGATTCTAGGTGCTTTTATCTCAATCTTCCTGTCGGTGGAGCGGCTGCTCTTGTCATCCTTCTGACCTTCAAGACTCCTGCAACTGCTAAGCGAGTCGATGCCACGTTCAAGGAAAAGCTTTTACAAATGGACTTTTTAGGGACGGCCCTTGTCCTGGGAGCATCCATCGCCTTGATCCAAGCGCTTCAGTACGGTGGCGTTACCCATGCGTGGAACTCTAGCTTAGTAATCGGCTTACTCGTTGGCTTTGGCTTGATGGTTCTTGCACTCGTGGCCCTAGAAGTGTGGTTAGGTGAGCGAGCCATGCTGACGCCGCGCCTTCTTCGCCAAAGGACCGTGTGGGTAAACTTCATATGGGGCTTCTTTTTTGCCGGTGCTTACTTCGTTACACTTTATTACCTGCCCATCTATTTCCAAAGCATCGACAATCGCAGTCCGATTGGCTCTGGTGTACGCAACATTCCTCTCATCGCCTTTTTCAGCGTCGCTACGTTTGGCTCTGGCAGAGCTGTTACGAAGACAGGTGTTGCTGCTCCATACCTGGTAGGAAGCGCGGTGGTCGTTACCATCTCCGCTGGTCTGCTGTACACCCTGGATATTGGCACATCGACAGGAAAATGGGTTGGGTATCAGATCTTGGCGGGTTTTGGATACGGTATGGGCCTTCAAATCCCTCTCATCATTGCGCAGGCTTTTGCGGCACCAACCGACATTGCCCCTGTGACGGCAATAATTATATGTGAGTTTTTCCAGGCCCTGGTGTAGGGCGTTGTTCTTTAGATCTTCGAACTGATCATGATTCTCGTTGTATAGTCGCTCGATCTATCGGTGCCACATTCTTGCTCGCAGCGGCGCAATCTGGCTTCAGTAACCAACTTTTGCATAAGCTTGCCAGCACCGCACCTAATGTCAATCCCGCCCAAATCACGGAAACTGGTGCCACAAATTTACGTCGCTTGTTCTCGGGTGCCGAGCTGGAAGGTGTTCTGCGTGCGTACGCTTGGGGTATCAAGGTTGCTTTTGCTATTACGATTGCTGCAACCGGTATCACTGTCATCACCAGCGCATTCACGAAGTGGACCAATCTTAACAAGAAAAAGGCAAGTGCTTGAAACAGCCGCGCAGGTATTCGTGTCAACAAAATTGTCACCGTTTTCTCGTCAAGGAAATTTCTTCAGGGTATCCTTTAGCCACGTGAGAGCTTCTAGCAAATTAATGTCCCGGCTCGCGTATATTGCTTGATTGAGTATTCCTTTTGTTTCCTTTGTCCGCCTATGTACATAATCTTATACTACTTTTCTTTTTTTACCTTTAACACTCGAGTAATTAGACGAAGTGAAAGAAAAAGTTGTGTTAGCTAAACTTATTTGTATGTATAGAACTCTTTCCTTAAATTAAGATGTTATATTATCTAGCGAGGTATTAGAATTTTAAACATTATTTTTGAATTTTAAATAGTAGGACGTGATATCTTAGGAGTTGTATTCAGAGAATTACCGTACGGAATACTAAGTTATAAGAGCTTATCTTAGAAAAGATTGTATTGTGATAACCCAAGTATATGCGCAATAAAGTATCAAAATACATATAAATTAACTTCTACCTATGCAAATGAAGGTACAACGCCAAGGCGCGATAAGCGGGCCGTGTGGTGCCAGTCTAATCTAGTCTTATGTTTATTCAAACGTCGTAGGTAACAGTAACCTAGTTCTTTCCCCTCCCTTTGTGCAAAACAGGTGACACAAAGACTTCATTACCAGTCCAGGTAGCCTCGACACCAGGTGGCATGCCCAAAGCCTTAGCCCTGCGCATCCACTCGGTTGTTGGTAGGACGTCGATATTACTGCCGAGCTTCTCCTTGTACATGCCGACGAGATCCGACAGCAGGTACCGATTCTCGCTACAGTAGTTGTGCACGGCAAAGGGGTTGGAGGGGTCGTGAGCATACGCTGTTGCCAGGAATTCAGGTACCACATCGTCGACATCGATGACATCCAACTCTCCAACCCACTGCTTGGGGTCTAACGCTGGCACGGCCCGCATCTTGATGCAATATTTATCGAGTGCTACCAAGGGAATCTCTTCAGGTGCATCAGGTCCCATGATGTTGGGGAAGCGGTGCACAACGGCTGGTACGCCTTCGGCTCGTTCAAGCAGTATCTCACCCATCCACTTACTGGCAGCATAGCCGATGGCATTTTTCATCAGCGAATCGGCATCAGCTGGGGGCCAGAAACTCGACGGCGGCACCTCGTCCAAGTCGACAGTGTCTTTTTGGAGCATGGCCACTGACGAGGATGACACAAAATGCACCGGAACGCGACGTGGTGTGGCCATGGCGAGCAGCGTCTGCGTGGACACAACATTGGCAGTCCGCATCTGTTGGTAGGATTTTAGATGCGCGACATCAGCACCAACATGAATGATCATGTCAGCCGTTTGGATAAGGCGTTTGAAGTCTTGCGTCGATAGACCCAAAAGTGGCTTGACCAAATCGCCCTTGTATTCGTGAATCTTGTCATGCTTGACGCGCAGAGCACGTGAGCGAATGCAAAGACAATGCACCTCTGCAATATCTTTATCTTCGACGAGGTTGCGCAGCATATGCGTGCCCAAAAAGCCTGTGCAACCAGTGAGCACGACACGGCGCGCGCTTCGGCGAGGCACCTCGTTGACCCAATCAGCGTCTGCTGGCGGAATGAGAGCAGATATGCCATCAATGAGCCCGGTCACCTCCTTCTCCCAATCCATTTCTGGATCCTCATTACGGCGAGCCGACGGCGACTCTGCCTGCGATCCTCCACGAAGCTTTCGCCATGCTGCCAGAGCATCTTCACATACTCGCGACAGAGTGTGGTTGGTCGACATGAGTTTTAGCACAGGTACGTCCACCCCCAGCTCTTTCAGGAACCAGTCACGAATGCGCACTGAAACGAGCGAATCAACGCCATGCTCAGCTATGGCCATGTCAGCGTTGATTTGCGTTGGGTCAAGCTGGAGCATGTTGCCCAGTGCCTGCGCAAAGCCCTTGATCAAGATGATTAGACCCTGCTTCGGATCCTCAGTCGTCGCCAATTGAGCTCCAACTTTGATATTTCCATCCGCTTGTGCTTGGCCGTTCCCTTCTTCTTGCACATCTTCTTGCTGAAGGTAGGCTGACAGCCGCGCGTCTTCATGCCATGGCTCAGTAAATATCCTCTTTATGCCTGTGATGAGCTCGCAAGGCTGGTTGGAACCGGGCTTTCCGCATGCGATTGCTTTGGCTAACATATTGTGAAGATCTGTCTCTGCTTGTCTATCCAGTCGTGGTAGGAGTGATTTCTCGATGGTAGCACGATGCTTTGCGTCTGAACGGAAGATGTAACCTAGGCCTGTCAAGAACCCGATAGCCACGACAGAGCCTGCCAATCCACGCTCTTGCCGACGCCGCACCAAGCTTGCCATGTAATGGTTCGCTGCACTGTAAGCCGATTGGCCAATGATGCCCACAATCGACGTTGCCGATGAAAGTACTATGAAAAAGTCCAATGCTTCTCCTTCACCAAAAAGCTCGTCGAGGTTACGAGTCCCCGCTACTTTGGGCGCTATCACTGCCTCGAAGTCTTCCCAGCAAGTGTCGGCAAAGGGACGGTCCCGAAGCACCATGGCACCATTGATAATACCTCCAATGGGTGGCATACTCGACTTGACCTCGGTGTATGCTGCTTCCAAAGCTTCTTTACTCGTTATATCCATTGATTCAACACGTAACACGGCGCCCTTCTGCGCCATGTATTCGAATACTCCAGATGGCACGTTAGGCTTGCGACTGGTCAACACAATGCTCCGAGCCCCGCTCTCTACCATCCATCGAGCAATGGAAATGCCAAGGTCTCCTGTCATGCCAAAAAGGATGTAGGTTTTGTCAGCCGCGAACATGCCCTTGTGATCGACAGGACCAGCCATAGTCGTGGCGAGTTGTTCGGCAGCGCCTTGTTCTGTCACATCCACGGCACTATCCGGTCGACTCTCGTCATCAGCAAACTCGGTGACTTGGCCCTTTTCCACTGTCGACTGACGAGTGCTTCCTTCTAAAGGCAGCACTCTGGGAATGTAGAGGGCGCCGTTCTTCAACGCGAGAAGGGGTTCGTGAGTCCATAGATGATCGCTTGGATGAGACTTGTCCGTCATTCCGGCGGTAAGTCTGAGCAGGAGGGTCGCCAGCATAGACGGCTCAAGTGAACTCGGGTCGTCGACATCGAGGAACTGAAGCTGCAACTCACTATGTTCAGCCATCAGCGTCCTTCCTAGACCCACTGTCACATTAGCCACCGGGTTTTTGCCTGAAGTAGCTCCTGATGTCACCCATAGAACTGCACTTGCATTGCAGAAAACGGACTGCACAGCTTGAAATCTCACTTCGGTCATTTCTCCAAAGACAGGACGATCCAAGTCGCAAAGGCAGAGAACAACTGCTCCAATGGGACTCTTGCTATCCTCGAGGCCTTGTAGGTCGCACTGCGTAACACCCTCATGGGAAGCGAGGAGTGCTTGTGATTGAACTGCAAGCTCTGATGCAATATCACTGACCACCAAAACATGGCCGAGTGGCTGGCTTGCCAGAGAACTTGGAGCGACGGAAAGTGGCTCTCGGAGTGCCTGGAAGACCTCGTCAACTGCCTGAGACATGATAACAGAGCAAAAGGAGGGGGTTGAGCTTATGTCAACGCCTGAAAACCCAGTTGCTTTAAGCGACTTGTCCCATTCAGGGAGGCTGAGTGTGGGTGCCCAGACGCGACCTTCGTCTACGCCCAGCCACCACCCAGGAAGCGTGCCCATGATGAGTTGTATGGGAAGATGGTTGCTTGTAATCTCCAGCAACAACAAGTATCCGCCAGGCCGAAGCAGTTGGCGACAATGGATGAGCGAATCTTGTAGATTTCGAGTTGCGTGCAGACAGTTGGAAGCAATAACTAGGTCAAAAGTGCCATTTTCGAATCCTTGGTCAATGGGATCCTTCTCAATATTAAGCATCTTGAACGACAGTTTGCCGGCGTGCTGGCCAAACTTTTCCTTTGCTGGCTCGAAAAAGCCTGCTGAGATGTCGGTGTACACATAAGATCCGTATTGGTCGCCTACAGCTGAAAGTACAGTCCGGGTCGTCCCACCTGTTCCAGCTCCAACCTCGAGCATCTTCATACGAGGGTAGCGGTGCGCGAGCTGCTTGACCAACGGGCCGAGATCGAGGTTGCCGTCAGCAAACCCGACTCCTTCAACATACAAGCGGTCGAGCATGTCGTCTTGCAGTAGAATCTGAAGGGGAGGCATAGTTCCACGAGCAATGGGTGCCAAGTTCTTCCCCGCGGCATGAAGGATGAGCATGTCGTTGTTTCCGGCTGCGATATAGGGAGCGCTCCATGTTTGTATGTCTTCCAGTGTATCGTTTTCCCACTCCTCCTCAATGTCGGAAACCTTGCCTGCGGCGATCTGGGGGAATAGATGGTCCCTAATCCACTTCATCATGTGGCGTCGATGCTTGTTCATGAGAAACAGCTCAGAAGGCTTGATTTGGTTCCGAAGCTTTCGCAGGTAGAAGTAAGCCGTACGCACCAGAAGCTTCCGTAACTTTTCATCCTCTGCGGAGAATTCAGTTCTAAGGCTAGGCTCAATCCCATAGGCTGCATCTCTCGCCCAAATCTCGCTTGCATAAAGCCAACGGTCACGGCCCTGGTGCAAAGCCGTCCAGTGGACTCCGTGCATTTGGACTTGTACAGCCGCATCGCTTACGTTGAATATATCTACGTTACCTGTAAGTGCCTTTGCATCCGCTGAAGTTAAGATGCTGTCTGCCATGAGGGCAGCAGGAGAAGCGGCTGTCATGTTGATTCGCACGTAGTCAATGCCCGTGGGAAGGTACACAGTCCCAAGTCGCCCATCTTCTGGATATGAGAAAGCAGCCAAAAGACCTTGAATGGCCGTATCCAGGACAGCTGGGTGTATAGAAGTACGTATTGTCGTAGATTCTGGAGGTGTTGACACAGATACCACAGCGTGATTGAGGTGACGTTCTACTGAATTTGCTTTGAAATGATCGGAATAGTTGTAGCCCACTTTGGACAGGTATGAGTAAAACTGTTCCATGTCCAGTGTGTTCATGGGAAGGAGGGGCTTTCTGCGGGTTGGTACATCGTCCTGCTTCTGCGATGGCCCCAGCAAAAGCCGCACACCACCACTGAAATGCGCATTAAGTGTATTTACAGGACCATCCAATTTGGTCATGTGGATGTCGCCGCTGTAGCAGGCAACTTGGGCGGTGATACAGCTGTCAGTCTGGCTTGTGACATGTATTGTGAAGAGGACTTCCAAGCCTGAGGAGTCTTCCTGCACACCCATGGTGCGTACGATTTCAAAATCATGTAGCTCGACAGCTCGCAATGTTTGTTGATCGTTAATAAGTCGTATTGCAGCTTCATACGCCATCGTCACGTACCCCGTCGCCGGGAAAAGGACTTCTCCCTGTATAGTGTGGCCATTGACCCATGGGAGCTCGCTCAGCTTAAAGACTTGTCGCCAATGAACCTCCCGTCTACCATTCTCACCTAGTATTGTCGGCTGGCCAAGCAGCTCATGTGGAGGTTGGCCATTCCGGAAAAGGCGAGATGTCCTTGATTCACGCCAGCACAGGCTATCATGATCCCATGGATAGGTTGGTAGGCCCTTAAGAATGCTGGGCTTCTTGGTGCTAGCTAACGGCAAAGCACGTTGCATACCGTCAAAGGTGATCAGAGGGCGCGAGGACGGGAATGAAGTCCACAATAATCCTAAGCTATCAGCAAAAGCTTCTACTGCGCTCTGTCCGCGTTTCAGGACACCAGAATACGGAAGGTTCAAACCAGTCAACGATTTGATCACCTCGGAACCTGGTCCCTTGAGAGCTGGATGCGGTCCTACCTCGAGCGCCAGGTCTAGGACAGAGGATTCTTCAGACAAAGCCCGATTTACCGCTTGGGAGAATTGGACTGTGCTGACCAGATTATCGACCCAGTACTGGCCCTGCAGCAGCTTCATGCCTTGCTCACTGTTGAAGGAGCGACTGCGGCCATTCGGGCCCCATACACTAGAGTACCACTGGCATTTTCTGGAACCCTCTAGCACCTTGATTCCACAACTTCGTAAAGAGTCCAGATATGGTTCAACACACGGTAACATGTGGTGAGAGTGATACGCTGTGTCTACTGCCAGCACACGGGCAAACGTGTTGCTCTGATCTAACCGCTCCTTGGCCTTGTCAATGAGAATGGCATCTCCAGCCAATGTGCAGCTTGTTTGGGAGTTACTAGCGGCGACTTTAAGGTTCTTGTTGGCGTATTCGCCATCGAATTGACTGCAGAATGCCGTCGCTGACTCTAGGCCCATGCCCACAGCCATCATCTTGCCGCGCTCCCCGTCCAAACCCTTCGCCAATCTGGAGTGAAAACCTCTGTAATAGGCAATTCTGATAGCGTCCCAAGCATCAAGGTAGCCTGCAGCATAGGCAGCAGCTATTTCTCCCGAGGAGTGCCCGACGACAGCTGCAAAGTTAACGCCAGTTGCGTATAGGACGTCTACCAGAGCGATTTGGAGGGCGGTGCAGATTGGTTGCGAGATTGCAGCTATGCCTACACGAGATTTCTCACTAGGTGCGTCGAGCTCGTCGATTATACTCCAGTTAGGCCGATCGTTTTCGGGGAGCGAATTGAGGCTATACTGTAGCCAGTCTATCGTCTTGCGGAACACGGATGACGCTTCGTAGAGCTCCCTGCCCATGGTAGCCCATTGGGCTCCTTGCCCAGTAAAGACGCCGAGGATGCGAGGCGGTAGGGTCTTTGGGATTGCTGGAATTCTTACGGTCTTTTTGAGCGCGTCTGCACGCGATTCAAGCTTTTCGGCTAGCTGTGCAGCAGATGTAGCAGAAAACGCAGCCCGGAAGTAAAAGTCTGTCCTGCAAAATAACGTGCGAGTAAGTTGACCAAGATTCGTATGAGGGTGCTGTCGTAGATACCCGGCCAGCGCTGACGCCTCTGCTGCCAGTGCCTGGGCGGAGTTTGCAGACAGAACAACAAGTGCACCTGGATTTGACTTGGATGCATAGTAATCGTAGGTGGCTCCATCCCAACTCTCAATGATAGCATGGGCATTCGTCCCTCCAAAACCGAAGCTATTAACACTCACGCGGCGCGGCGCACCTTGCGGAAGGGCAGGCCAAGGGGTCAATGATGTTGGAACACGTAGATGCTTCGAGAATGGTTGAATCTTGGGGTTTAACTCTCGGAAATGTAGATTTGCTGGAATCTGACCATGCTGCACTGCCAATGAAGCTTTGAGCACTCCTGCAAGGCCTGCAGTGCCTTCGGTATGACCTATGACCGTCTTGATTGAGCCGACAAATAGTCGGCCGTCACCCTGGCCCGACTTTCCAGGAAAGAAGGTATCATGTATCGCACGTGCCTCGATAGCTATCGTATATTTAGTGAAGTCTATAGACAATCAAATTAAGCACTTACGATCACCTGCAGGGGTGCCAGTACCGTGAGCCTCGAAGTACTGAGGACGATCACGTACTGGATCTAGCCCACACCTCATGTAAGTGTCTCGAATTAGTCGAGCTTGCGACTCTGCACCCGGCATTGTGATGCCTAGTGTAACGGTTAGAAGATTTTCTTTGGAGTCATTTATGTAAACTAACCTGGCGTGCGACCGTCAGAATTTACACCGGTTTCGCGGATAATACATTCAATGTGATCACCATCTGCGATAGCTCGACTAAGAGTTTTCAAGATAACAGAGGCGAAACCCTCCCCTCGTACGTATCCATCAGCTGAGGAGTCCCACATATATGATCGCCCATTAGGAGAAAGCATGTTTAGCTTATTGTCACTTGTCAGCTCGACATATAATTATTGGATTAATGACACAACTTACATTTGAATAAGCGATGAAAAGCTCAGGCCCGAGGATGAGATTTGCTCCTGCAGCAACGGCCATGTCTGTCTCACCGCTCCGAAGGGAAAGAACTGCTTGGTGTAGGGCCACGAGTGACGAAGAGCAAGCTGTATCGCACGCAACTGACGGGCCTCTCCAATCGAAAAAGTATGAGAGACGGTTCGCTAAAATTGCCATAGAACCGCCAGTTGCATAGTACTGTGGGAGACTATCAAGGCCACGCATCGAAATGAACTGATAGTCAAAACACGTTGCTCCAACGAAGACACCAGTGGATGATCCTTGAAGCTGAGAGATTGAGTAACCCGCTGATTCGACACCCTCGTAAACAGTCTCGAGAAGACAGCGCTGTTGCGGGTCCATTGCCTCAGCCTCCTTGGGGCTAATATTGAAGAAATCGCGGTCGAAAAGTCGAGGTTCATCTTGTAGAAGATAGGCATATTTCGTATTTGTGCTCTGTCGCAACAGTCAGTTACTAAATTCAGACACATGACTTTCAAAGAATGATGTTATCATACCCCATGATGCTGACTATCTTGATCGTAAAAGGCTTTGATATCGAACCGGCTGGACGGAATCTCACGCACGAGGTCGCGAGGATTCTTGAGGAGCCCCCAAAGCTTCGAGGGTGAATTGGCACCACCGGGAAAGCGGCAGGAGCTTCCCACTATCGCGATGGGCTCTCGAAGCGGTCCGCCGTCAGGTTCAGGATAACTGCCCATAATCACGATTTATTGCATCAATCTGTTGAACGATTTCGGATAACACAGATCTAAAGTAAGTTTAAAGATGCATATGCATGAGGGGGCCAAGCTTAACTGCTTAAAGCTTGATTACCTTATATACAAGCCCAGCTCTGGGCACAGGCTTGGATACCAGGCTTGCGTGCTTTACTGGACTGCTACAGGCACACGTAATCCGCCCGGAAGGGGCGAGACTGATCGAAAGATACAGCTACTGCCTTCGGGTTATGACGGAACTCTGGGTCCGAGAGGTATCTGACTCGGAGCGCCGCCGGACGCCCGGTCTGCCTACACCTAGTGAAACGAACCTGCCTCCGACTTCCCGATCCTGTCGGAGGATCCGAACAGTAAGACCACCAATACAAACGAAAGTCCTCTCCACCTCCTTACAATAACTGAAATAGAGGATTTCATCGATATAATAGATACGAAGAACGTGCATTCTGGATTGGACAGCATTGCTCTCATCCTCAACTTCTTGACGCAAGACTGCATTATTTGCAAATCATTAATATCATCATGGCTATAGATGGAGAGCGTCGAGATGTCCAATTCAAGACCTTTGACGGCTTGACGTTACGTGGCTGGCTTTTCGTGGGCCCAAAGGGCGGTCCAGCAATTATCATCAACGCTGCAGTAAATGAACCCTTGAATGATTACGCCCCTGAGACGTTGAGCTATTGCTTACTCATTACCACTCTTCTGTACAGTTCTTAAGCCCCAAAGAATATTTCGTGGACAAAATAGCGGCTTGGTTTGGTCGCAATGGTGTGAACGCCCTTGTCTATGATGCCCGTAATATAGGCGCGAGCGAGGGCCTGCCTCGAAATGATCTGGACCCACAAAAGATGGCTGAAGATAATTCAGATGCTGTCACAGTATGTTCTGACCATTCTTGTGGTTTGTGGAGTCCTACAGACTGGTACACTAACTAGGAACTAGTTCTTGCAGAAAGACGGCTGGGTAGATCCGAATCGCATAGCCACTTGGGGCTTTTTCTATAGCACGGGGATAGCACTCGAAGCCGCAGCCTTTGACAAGCGCATAAAAGCCGTAATAGCGCAAGGTTTGATGCCTGAGTGGGGCCTGAATGAGGCTGATCAAGAGTGGCTCGTCGCCCGTGCAGTCGAGGATCGTGCGAATCAACTTCGAGGCAATCCTCCTGAATATATCCCACTCCTTAATGAGAATGGCGAGCACTTGTTGTACTTCAAGTACCTAGCCATCATGGAACCCGAGCACCAAGCCACTCTGAAGAATTGGATTCCTGTGGCAAAAAAGGCTGCTCCAAGATTCCAAGACAACTTGACTGTCCAGAGTTTCTACCGCCACGCCAAGTGGAAGCCTGTGCATCTTTTCGCGTCCGTCAGTCCTACACCTGTTATGATTGTGACACCTGAGAATGACGAGATTGTCCCACCTGAGTTACAAAAGAGCATATTTGACAGCATGAAATCTCCGCAAAAGAAGTTCCAGATTGTAAAGGATAAAGGCCATCAGGACTTTTTGAGTGTTGACCTTGACACACTGTTGGGTGAACAGTTGGCATTCCTCAAGGATGTTTTTAGATTCTGAGTTACCTAGTGGTATCCCTAATTGAGTTATGTACTGTCTTCTTTGTCATTCTTTAGATGTGTATGTACACGGTTTTGAAAATGCTGTGCATGCAGCAGTGATCGAAGTCGGAACTCCCCATGTCTGCTGTGCATATGGACATATTAAATGGGGGCCTCGTCGCAATTTCCAATTTCGTGTCCACAAAATATCTCTCGTTCATGATGTAAAATCTGACAGTAAGAAAAACAACAATCTTGAAAGTTTTCGAGTAGTATTCGGTAAAGAAGCCTCGATTGTTACCAAAGCCAACAAGTGCTAATTGATTTTCTCATGCCTATCTATTTCGCTTCGTGTATTATTGTTTTCACTAAGTTCTTGATATCGCGATCGATATCTGCAAGGTACAACCAGCCCAGTTGCGATTTTCCCGCTTCTTTCCCATCAAGCTCCCATTTCAATTCATCAGGCATCATCGCCCTCTCTTCTTCCTTCATCCTGAGAGTCATTACACGGTTCGTGTATTTTATGACCTCATCTAATCTCTCCATTCTGTATTCCTCCCATGCCTTCAACGCGCTCAATAAGCTTACCTTATCATTGAGACTTGCGAGTAGCATGGCGAGACTGTAACTGCTCTCAAAAGCTTGATTTGCACCTTGCCCTGCCGAAGGCGGTATCGCATGTGCGGCGTCTCCAATTAGAATGACTCTTCCAGTTGTTGAATGCCAACGATCCATCTTGAGAGTGTAAAATGGCCAGACATTGAGGAAATGAGCTTCGGGAGTACTGACTTGTGCTTGCGCCGCCTGGATGAGCGGTGACCATTCCTTGGGATCTTTTTGAATCAACTTTGCCATTGCTTGCTTATCCTTCAACAATTTGTCCCATGCTGCCCGATCTTCTCGTTCGTACTTCAGCTGCCGGCCTACAAAGATCTCTTTGCCACCTTCAGTCTGCGGTGTTATGATCCAAGACCCTTCTTTGCCACGTAGAGAACATGGAAGGGGGAATGCCTCTTCTAGGTTCTGCCAATTTGCGCGTGGGAAACAGTACGTCAGGCCCAAAACACCGGAATAATGAGGATGAACTTCTGGGAAAATGGACGATCGAACTTTGGAATGAATACCATCGGCGCCGATCAACATTTCCGCCTTTTCACGAGTACCGTCAGTGAACTCGAACTCGACGCCATTGGCGTCTTCATGGACAATACTCGTAAATTTCTTGCCATAGTGGATTTCGATTCCTTCCTCTTTCACCATTTCCGTCAACTCGCGGATCATAACCTTTCTCGTAACGCGCAGGCAGTTGTAGCCATACACATCTTTTTGCCCGAAGTAGAGTTTTCCAGTAACTTCATGCTCGGGATCTGTCATGAAAGTGAAAGCCTCGCAGTCGAAGCCGAGCGGCTTGATTCGAGAATATACCCCGATGGATTCTAGGACGCGCAAAGAGTTCGGAGTAAGGGACATGGCACCGCCAAGGTCTTGGTCTGGGTACCGGAGCTCGAAGAATCGTGGCTGAATGCCATGTTTCTTGAGGGCCAAACCGAGCGTGAGTCCGCCGACGCTGGCGCCGACGATAGTTACTGATCTAGGACTTGCTGAAGAAATCATGCTGACGATGTAACGATGAGTTGTACAAAGAGGCTATGAATTTACTTTAATATAATTACTTGATTTGCTGAGTGGGTTCTACGGTGTCTTCGGCCTTGTGATTCACCTGAGTATGAAGAATTGATGGGCCGAACATAAGGTCGGGTTAAAGCCCGGCTTCGGAGTCGGTGGCTCCGTATGCATACGGTAAACCGATGATCTAGCGGCTTGAGGAATAATCAGCTTGATGGTTGATTTCAGAATATCGAAGTTTGCCCTGACATTAAAAGAAGCAAATCCGTATCTTAAGAGGTATAAAATGTTGCATGTTTGCAAGTCACAGATGAGTGGGTCGGTGCATCCGTTTCCAATGCAATATTGGAATTAAATCTAATACACAGTTTTAGTTTGTGGCTACATGAATACTTTATATATGTTTTATTTCACTGTCAAGATTGACTATAATCGAATTCAAAGTTCCAACATTCATGCTTCCTTCATATTTCAAAGGATCCTTTCATAACTGCATGTGCTTCCTGAGAAATTCGAGTTGCTTGTTAAAGACATTATCCATATCTCCAAACATCCAATCAAAGTGGTTCTTCTTATAGATAATGTGATGTTCCTTCGGCTCGCGCAACAAAACGAATGCCTCTTTCTGCCTTTCCGCCGGAAACACCTGATCTAGCTCAGGCGTCACCATAATCACTGGAGTTGGGCTGATCTTCGGTAAAAGATGCCAAATATTCCAGTTTAGGCACCTCATGTAAGTGTGAGCTGTGACACGGTTCTCAATGGGCATTTTCATATTATCCATAGTCGTGAAGAAATTCCCTAAGAACTGCCCGAGTGGTGTGACGCCATCTTCATCAACCAGAGGTAAGTACACTGGCTCCTCTCCAGCTAGCTGGCCAGCGCGATCTGCTAGCCCAAGATCGAGAATGGCCTCGCGACGTTCGGGGTCGCCAGTGATATCCATCATGGGCGCGACCGTTACGACGGCGGCTATTCGCCGGTCTGATGCTGCAGTCGCGAGCATGATGTTGCCATCAAAGCAAAGACCCCAGACCGCAATTCTCTCTGGATCTACTAAAGGGTTCTGGGAAAGCCAAGTGACTGAGTCGATAAAGTCGTCAACCCGCCTTTGCATGTCGCTCTACAGCAGCAATTGCAAGTCAGCTGATGCCGGCCGATAACTCTCCCGTACGCGTTCGCAACGGCAACTCACATCATGTCTAGGTTCACCGTCGCTAGCTCCAATACCGTATGTATCGAAGATAAGTGCTGTGAAGCCTCGCTGCTGATACCATTCAGCAATATCTGGTACGACTACATCCTTAGGCATGTTGAACTGCATGACCAAATATCAGATTTAGATTTTTTATTGAAGCTCGAACATGAATTCTCACATACTCCTGCAGAAAGAATGATTCCAGGTCCGCGCTTCTCGGCTGGGTACAGCCAGCCCCGTAATGTGACCCCGCTCAGGGTCTGGAATTCGATGTCTTCACGAGTTGGCGATGTCATTTTCTGTTCCTCATCCAAAAAAATTCCAAAGAAGTGTCAGATGTCCATCTTTTTGTCTGGTGTTGGGATTACCGGGTGAGCCTAGGTAGTCACAGATTGTCGGAGGCTCCGTAGTTGATCGGATCCCCGACTCGCTAGTCGGTGGGAGGCATGCAAGCTCAAATCCAACACGGCACCCCGATTTCGTTCCTGCTTACTACCGTATTGCCGTACTACCGATTAGATTTTGGATAGATGATGCGACAGGCCAAGGACCTCTACGTACAGCACTAATGCAACGATGAAAAGACTAGTTATCACTATAAGATGCAACGAGTAGCTGCCATGGGTATACCACGATTGCAAGCAAGCTTCAAGAACTTCGATCAAATCTTCAACCGCGACGCGTTTTCATTCCACGCCTCCTTTAGCACATCACTACATCATGTCGGGTGAAGATATATATTACAAAGGCGATTCGGATTATTGGAAAGCCTACAGGGAGGGAAGGCCCAACGTTCCAGACTCTTACTTTGACCGAATAATTAAATACCATTCTGAGAAAGGCGGCGAATTCAATGTCTGGCACGATATGGGTGCAGGCAGTGGCGTGCACACCAGACGATTAGCGCCTAAGTTCAAGAAAACGATCATCTCAGACTCCGGAGCATCAAACGTCGAGGCAGCAAAATCTTACCTGGGTGAGAAGTCTGATGTATATCAGTTCCGAGTGGCAAAAGGTGAAGATGCCTCCGATCTCGAAGCAGGCAGCGTCGATTTGGTATTCGGTGCCAACATGATACACTACACCGATGTCGATGAAACCTTAAAAGCCGTCCTCCATCAACTCAAACCAGGCGGCACGCTTGCACTCGGCGGCTTTGGACTTCCCCTCTTATTGGACTCGGAACTACAAAGTTTGTGGAGCTTGGTCACTCATCGTCGGTTTGAACTCACGTTTGAAACCAACCGCGAGGCCACTGGACTTTTCGTCGTGGCAAGCAGCCCCCATGACGCCGTACCTTTTGACACTCAAAGTTTTCAGCCGGGTGCCCTACGCTTGAAGTTTAATGAAAGAAATGGTTGGAGCTGGCGTCGTTGTATGGTTCCCTCAAGCCTTGATGAAGCCATTCCTGATGTGAAACAATTTGGAAAGGAAGACAACATCGTCCATGAGATTGACGAAAACTGGAATTTTGAAGCGGATGTGGCAGTCATGCGCAAAATCTTGGAAACCTTTCCACTGAAGCCTGACCCAGTGCGTGAAAGTCTGTGGCGTCAGTTTGAGGAGGCGATAGGTGACAGAAAAGTGCCCGCAACATGGCCGTCATCTCTTACGTTGGTGACTAAGAAATAGACACCGATGGCACATGCGCAATCATGAAAAGTATGTTGTAGTTACGGATAGTCAGGATATCTCTTCGATGACATACATGGACTGAAAATAAGTCAAGTGCTTCGATGAGCTGCCGAATCGGAGCTGAAATAGGGAATACTTAACTTAACAGCTTCATACCGTCAATCGAGGGTAGGAAGTTTCCTGAGTTTTTATCATCACGCCATATAATCGAGACTTTCATGTCTATTCGCCAGTTTCTAGATGCACTCGTGCTATTGGAACTAATTTGACAAGTCTTCAGGGATGGTAAAATCGACTGAAATAATAAAGGCATGGGCGCATGGGCGAAAACAGCCCCTTGCAGCTGCTTAATACTCGTGGCAACATTTCATCTGTTCGTGACTCGCCTGGTCTGCCTTGATTCCGTCGGAGGTTCTTGACTTCCTGCATCTCGATGGTGAATAGGTATGTTGAAGTTCATGCATCTACTAGCAAATGTTATTCATTATAACTTGAGGATAATTCTGTCAAAGTGATAACTTTATCGCTGTTATTGTATTGCATGTCGTGCTTTATCTGTTATTTTACTAAAGTGTTGTGGGTCGCTTATACTTCTCTTCACGTGAGAAGGGCACATTAGCTTAACCTTAAACTGTCTGATTTGACTACATCATCAGTTAAGCCCTCGAACATCGAAACTATCTTCAATACGCAAGAGTGATATTACAACTTGCCATAATAAGCGGGTGGTTGGTTACTAATGCAATACGCTCTGTAAGCTTACTGCACTGCGCCGTATGACTACTTGCTGACTGGTGTAATCGTACCTCGCTTATGTGTTTCGCGCAAGCTGTCATAAATGTAAGGGGCATCAAGTTGCGTCATCTTTCATAATATTTGGTATCACATGTGCTGTACATATTTTGTGCGAGGTCGCTTTGTGTTGTGAAATTAACTTATTCAACCAACAAAGCCACCACATTACAACAATGGCTACCCACGAAAGTCGATCTGCGCGTTTGGTGAGTATCATCAGTATCAACCATAAGAAAATCGAAGAGTATTTGAAGGAGCAAAGATTACCGCCTCTGAGTTTGGGCCCTGATGGACCACTTGACATACAGTTTCCTCCTGAAATTGAACAATGCCGCCAAAGCCTTATAGACGCTAGCTTGGAGTTAGGAGACCTAGCAACTGGCCCTGTCGAGTTGCGTCTTGTACCTGGTTGGTCAGCTATAACCATGTTCACCGTTACAAAGTTCATCTTCGATTTCGACATTATCCACAAGGTGCCTTTCACTGGCGACATATCGTATGGCGACCTATCAACGGCGGCGAACGTCAGCACATCAGTGCTTCGTCAGGTCATACGTGCTGGGATGTCCTATCATATGTTCTATGAACCGCGGCCAGGTTTTGTGGCACACACTGCGACGACAAAGGTTATGGTGCATAAGCCATTGATCAAAGACTGGACCGGTTTGAATACGGATGTTTTACTTCCAAGCGCAGCAGGGTTAACGGATGCTTTGAAGAAATACCCAGCAGCAAATGATACCACCCAAACCAGTTTCCAGGTTGCGAAGGGAGGAGGCGAGACAGGGTTCTATCTATACATGGAGAAGCACCCTGAACAGGCTGAGAGATTCGCGGGCGTTATGGCCGCATTCCAGCATGACAAATCATACGCAAACGAACATCTTATTGGATGCTGGCCAGATGATGTGAAGAGCGGCAAAGTCGTAGATCTTGGCGGATCAACCGGCGCTGTGGCATTTGCACTGGCTACACAATTCCCAGAACTTGATATCGTCGTCCAAGACTTGCCAGGCGCACTGAAAGCCGCGCAAGTTCAAGAAGGGAAAAAGGTGACATTCATGCCTCACGACTTCTTCAATGAGCAACCTGTTCATGGAGCTGACATGTACGTGGAGACTAAGCTTTCCATTTCAATTGATGTACCAATTTTAACGCTTGCCGTTGTAGATATATGTTCCGCTGGGTCTTGCACAACTGGCCCGATGCATATGTTCATCGCATCCTAAGAGCATTGGTCCCGGCACTGAAACCTGGTGCAAGGATCATTATCTTCGATGAGATCATGCCACCCGCTGGCACAATGAGCCTCAGCGTCGAGCGAAATCAACGGTAAGCAATTTGCCCGTCTTGAATTTACTTTAAGTATATCTAACATGAATTCTTAGAACTATCGATATGGGCATGTTATTGCTTTTCAATGCCAAGGTATGTGATAAAACCTTTATATCTACTTTTGCGTCTTTGACTAATTTCGTGATCAAAGATTCGAGACGTGGAAGAATGGAAAGATGTCGTAAATCATTCAGATCGGCGCTTCCAGGTCACAGATGTGAGGTACCCTGAGGGTTCACGACTTTCCTTGATCGAGATTGTTTGGCAGCCGTAGCGCACTGTAGATAGTTGAATAAAACCGACGTTTCCTTATGACAGCTCTTTGAAAATGAAATCATTCATATGTGTGGTAGCGCAATTACACGACAAACGGTGGCAAGACGAATAAAACGAAAAAATATCTCCTACGCGGGGTGAGTCAGATACAGCAATACGATGCGTTTGATGTAAGGGTTCTACGAGTGAAAACTGATAAAGTTGCTCTCATATTGTTTGCGCATTCATAATAGGATTGTTTGGAAAGAAATCTAATTTCATAATCTAGTTTAACCTTGACAAAAAAAGCTCGCAGGAAAAAAAATCCTGGAATGAAAGAAGCCTGACAATCTATCATGAGACTAACTTCTTCAAATCTCCAATGGTTGCTATTTCCAAATAAAATGCGTCCCGGATTTCAACACCAAGATCGTCTCGTAGCTTCTGCGAGATCACAAGTGACATCAGTGAGTCAAGGCCAATATCCGCAATTTCGCACTCGTCAGTTAGTAGACCAATATCGATAGCAAGTTCTTCCGCCAGTAAAGTTATCGCGCGTGACCCAACATCATCCACAGACGCTTGCTCGTTGATGTCGCTGTCGCTGTCGCTGTCGCCGCCTGCCCTTCCCATCAGTTTATGTGGTGGCGGCGTGCCACGCGGCGTCAACATATTGTGGTCAATATGGGTCGTCTTCGGACTGCCACTACATTTACTCGATGATCCAGAGTATGGAGGTGTCAGGGCAGGCGCGTAACGTCCCTCATTTGTATTGCTCGGAATCGCCCTGGCCTTCTTGTTTGATGGTGTGAAACTGCCCTTCTTTCCCCGACTCAATACTTTATCCGCTGCAGGACGGTGCTCCGATGGTTCTGTGTGTATCGGGCGAAAGAATCGATTCAACATGACTCTCGGCCATTGGCGAAACAATATCGCTTCAACCACGCCAACAATTTCGCCATATTGAAGGATATAAACATCGCCAACGTAGGAAGTAAGGTGATTAGCGTTATTTGAACCCTCTGGAACCATTCTTACGTATGCAAGATATCTTCCACCGGGAGTGAGCGGCTTCGCAAACCGCATCGACTTCCATGATGGCGTAATAAAGAAGTTGTTAGTATTGTCAAAGTGTGTTCCGCCGTTCAAAATGAACCCAGACAGAGATACGACACCATCGATGAAATGCGGTGGCACAGCCCAATCTCCTTGGGTGTCTGATGGGAAAACGACCTCCGCCATAGCTTCATCTTCGTGGAGGATGACTGATTGCATTGTGCGATACATCTCTGAATAATTCACTAACTTGCCGAAGAGTTCATAAGCTAGTTCTGTTGTCAATCTGCTGGCTGTTCCATTGATTGACATGGCATTGAGTGCCTCAATACGACCTGTAATGAGCCTGGTAGATCTAGACCAGTCGGAAAGCCAGTTCGAAACGTCCTCGTAATAAGCTGTGGCATGGCAGTACCATTTATCCATAGCTGGATTAAACCACTGAATTTGAACCCCGCCTTTCTCCAAGTCGCCCTCAGCCTTGATAAGGATTGGATGGGGATCATGAGAAACCGGATTTTTGACTACTGGATCATGGTACTCGAAATTGGCAACATTGATACCCATGTTAGTGACGGTTGAGCAAGTTGTCTTTTCTTGAATTCTCCTGGCTAAAGTGAATGCCATATCAGCATGAAGAAACTATGGGATATCAGTAATTGACGGCAATTTTCTTCAAGTATTACTTACAGATGACGCGACACCGTAGCCATTCATCGCATGGCCATTTATCACATTCCTGAGTGAGCTGTGTGTCATTTCAGACTCAGCCATGATCTCCGTGCTCAGCGAGTCATATGTCTCACTGTATAGACGATGAATGCTTGATGTTTGAAAACCGTTGACGGCAGTAATCGGCGGGTTGTTCACTATTTGGCCTTTTGTTAAATTCCAATCACCGCGGTATTGGATCCAATAGTTCTTATTGTTCCAAGCGTATGTTGGGGCATCGATAAGCCGAAGGGCGTGCTCAAATGGTCGATGATATTCATTCCAGTCAATGTTCAGACCAACTTCCCACAAGCTGCTTAGCGACTTTACTAAAGATGCCCAGTTGTCGCTGTCTCGATGCAAACTTGAACATACAAGGCGGCTTTCGGGTAGCGTACGGCTGATAAAGCCAGCGCAAACAGGGTGGTGGCCCAATTCTACCCAGACAGTTGACCGAGACACTATGCCTGCTTCAAATGCTGCACTAAGTGCTCCAGCAAAGTCTACAGTCTTTCGTAAAGCAGTGGGCAAGTACGAAGAATCGAATGTTATGCCTGGTTGAATGACTGTTGTGTCACGAGGTGATATGATAGGAATCGTTGGCTTATTGAAAACAACTCCTCGAGCTTGATGATGGAGGCCCTCTACAACGCTGTCCATTTGCGATGTATGGTATGCATGAGGAACATCTAGACGGGTTGCCCGTAGGCCTGCTTGTGAAAGGCGTCCTGTTATAGCTTCTAGGCTCTCAACAGAACCTCCGATGACGATTTCCTTTGGGCTGTTGATACAGGCTATCTCGTAGGGGAGGTCTCCTGCCTCCCGTTTGATATCCGCAACAGACGCACGAACGGAGACCATACTGTGGGTGCCTCCCTCGCAATTGGAGTCTAGAAAAGCTGCTCTTTTCCCAACGAGAAATACTGTGTCACTGTCGGACAAAACCCCCGCCACAGCAAGGGCTGCGTATTCACCCAAACTGTGTCCAATGACTATAGATGGCTTGACTCCTAACGCCATGAATAGTCGAGCAAGAGAGATCTCGACACAAACAATTGCAAGATGAATGGATGAGGCCGGCAGGGTTTCGCGATTGCTTTTTGGGTCGATTGCAGGTAAGAAAGACGGAAAACTTTGGCGTCGCGCGAGGCTGTCAAATTGATCGAGTTGTGCTTGAAAGAAGGACGAGTTTCGATAAAGTTGCGCCCCGATGCCTACATAGAATGTTCCCTGACCAGCAAATGCAAAAGCCACTGGTGGTCGTTTGACCGTAGTAGGAGCTTGGGTTATGGCGGTGTCGATATGCTGTCGAAGCTGTCTAGCAGCGTCGTCCAATGTCTTCACCACAACGGACTTTCGATATTCATGATGGCGCCTCCTGGCTGACAAGGTGTAAGCAACATCGGCAAGAGACAAGCCTTCTGATGTTTCAATATAATCCACGAGGCGACTGATATTCATGCTTAGAGACTGGGCTGTCTTTGCTGAGATAGTGATAACATGAGTGTTTCTTGTGTCATGGCTTAATCGTGGCTTTGAAGTCGCTTCCTCGATGATCATGGCTGTATTACCTCCAGCGGCGCCGAAGTTATTTACCATTGCTAATCTTTTTCTCTTGGAATCAGAGCCCCAAGTCACAGCCTTGAATGGGATTGTGACGTCGAGTTTGAGCAAATCTGGCAATGCAGGATTCAACCCTGTCTTGACGCCAATATGTGGCGGGATGATGCCGTTTTGGAAGACCAACATTGTTTTAATGAAGGCCATAATACCCGCAGCAGCCTCCCCATGGCCCATACTAGCTTTTACTGACCCTATATGTAGGGGGCTCAACCGGCGAGCATGATTACGGTGTGGTGCAAATACACTAGTGACCGATCTCATCTCAGTGGGATCTCCAGCTTGTGTTCCGGTACCGTGCATCTCTACGTATTCCACTTCTAAAGGGTCAATTCCTGCTCTGTGTACAATTTGATTGTATAACAGTGATTGCGCAGCGTCGTGGGGATGCGTGATGGACACAGCTTCTGCGGAATGAGAAGTCGCTGCTGACAAGACTACTGCAAGGATATTATCATTGTCGGCTTCTGCATCTTCTAGCCGTTTTAAAACCACGCTTCCGACCCCATCTATTCAAGAAACATCGATTAGCGAGCGATCGTTCGACCTCTCAAGTATTTCAATGATTCGTTTAAATGACATACCTGATCTACAATACCCATCTGCATCCTCATCCCAGGTCTTGCAGCCACCTGTAGGGGAGAGAAAATGTCCTTGACTCAACCCAGCGTATACGTCGGAGTTTGTGAGAATGTTCATTCCACCCTTGCGTTATAATTAGCATGTTTCCAATGTTCGAGAGGCTTAACGGTTCTATGTAAAGACTACGAACTTACTGTGATGGCCATGTCCACATCTCCACTCCACAGGGAAGAGCAAGCAGCTTGGATGGCTGCCAGGCTTGATGAGCATGCAGTGTCAATACTGTAACTAGGTCCCCAGAAATTGAAATAGTAGTTAATGCGTCCAGGGCCAAATGCCCTGCATCCACCAGGGATGAAGTAAGTACCAACGTCTTGTCCAGAGTTGACTTCGCGATAATCGTCGCTTGCTTGGCCATAGAAGGTCCCCACACGTTGTCGATGAATTGTACCACGACCTTCAACGAACCCTGCATTCTCGAGTGCTTCGTACGCAGTTACTAAGGCGAGACGCTGCATGGGATCTGTCTGCTCGGCTTCCCTCGGTGACATCCCGAAGAACATTGCGTCGAATAACCCTGGGTCATCTACGAAACATCCAAACGGAGTCTTTGATGTATTGTGACGTTTTCCGGTGGGATCTACATGTGTTTCAATATCGAATCGATCTGGTGGAACGTGGCGGTGCATATCTTCGCCCTGCATCAATCGCTCCCAAAATTCTTTGGTTGTATCTGCGCCTGGAAAACGGCATGCCATGCCTACCACAGCTATCTTGGATGACTTTGTGTCCGCTGGCGGACTGCTTCCAAGAACGATATCTAGCACAGCTGGCATTACGGATACATCTGATATGTTTGCATTAGGCATTTCAACTTTCCATCGCTCTAATAAATTGTGGTTGTAATGCGATGGCTGTACACTGATCAGTTGGACGGATTTAGGCATCAGCTGTTTTAGTCGGTCTGTTGAAGTGTCGATTATCAAATCCCACCGCACTCGGTCTGTCAAGATCTCTTCCATGATCTTTTCGAACAGATCCCGGGCCTTCGTTTCTTGAAATGGCTCTCCACTTACGGGCGAGATCAATGGTATGAATAACTCCCGCTCGGATTCGATTTTTGCAACAAGGTGCCGAACGTGTTCTAGGCCGTATACCTTGTCAGTATGCCACATGCCTTGAATTTTCCGCATTGCGATGTTTTTTGTCTTCTTGAATCCTTCGGCTTCGGTGAAGAGTGTCTTGAGCGTTTTTGGTGGTCCACCTACGCTCACCGAACCTCCGGTATTGTCGACGTTGAAGACTGATGCTCCGTTGGTTGAGGGAAGTGCCTATATAGCATTTAGCCCCGCTAATTCTTCCGCAATGTAATTCATTATTCACCTTTTCCTCGTTGAACTTATTCACGATTGTTGTCGCATCAGCTTCACCCACGCCGTGTACACAATATACCCAGGCTCCGTCTGCATTGATCTCATCGTTTGATACCTCTAAAGATCGGCAAACTTGATCAACGATCAGGCCAAACCGAAATGATACGCGGGCGATATCTTGGGCAATTGATGGTATCATCGAGATGCTTGGGGACAGGCCGATTGCCGCTGCAGAGAGTAGACCGGAGCCTCTTCCAATGATCGAGGTGTTGGCTGATGTGAAATTGTATTTTGATGGATGAGCCTCATAATATCTTTCCGAAGCATAAGCTTCATATTCATCTGAGTAGTGATACTGGGAAACTTACGCAACAAAGCTACCCAATTGGTACACCAGAACCAATACTCGCTCAACGGCACCGCCTAGCGACGTCTTTCTTAATGCTACAACATGATCCGTCAAATCCAGGATATTCTCGAAGAAGGGCATCGCATCTCGATGATGGCGGTCCAGCTGATTCCATTCATCTTTAATGGCTCGTGTGACACACTGTAACAGTGACGCTAAGACAAGATGATTTCGTTCCTTGCTCAGTAGCCTCAATTTTCTGAACAGAGTACTTTGGTCACCTTCTGGATCGCCCTGTGGAATTTCTCCTGAAAAGTAAATGATATTGGCGGATGAAGTCATGACTGGCCTTATCGTTGTCGATAGGCTGGGATAAGTATTGCCAATATCTCTAAAAACGTGACACGAGCGACACCTATACTTAAGCAACCCGAAGCATTCAGTTTTCGATTATTCTTCATGCTTCCCAAGTATTACGGGTCAGCAAAAAATGTCTTACCGGAATCTAAAACTGCTTATCTTGCTTATCCACGTATGAGTGACGGCTTATCACACACATGTTCTCGGTGTCATGGTGTACGGAAAATCAAACGGATTGCAAGTATGCGCTTTCAGTCAAGTTCTTCTCACAAAGGACTTTTTCGACAGGTTCTAGATAATTTGGTGTGGCTTTTGCCTCAGTCATCTCGAAAAGGAATCGACTCGCAGTAACCAGTGCAAATGCACATGAGGAGAACCATAAATACCGGCTTCAGATTGGAGTACGCACAAATACAACACAAGACGATAATCGAATGATTTTCGGTTATGGACCTTGAATACATGTCAACTTCAACGTACACTTTATTGATGAAAGGAGTTCGGGTATGACGTAGATATTCGATTACCTGGATCCAACAATATAGTGCTTCTCAAAACTTTTTCAACCAACTATCTTAAGGGCTTCTGAATACTTTTTCAACCAAAATTTATTCAGAGGTACTATTTCGAGTTGAATAATTTTGATTCTATTCTATATAGATGGGCAATCACATTACCTAATATAAAAATCAAAATATCCGCGTCACACGTTGATTGATGCTTAAGCATCATAAAGCAATAAGAAAATGTTAGGACTCTTAAAGTTCTAGGTAATGAAGCTTAAGAGTAACTGCTCGTGCTGTTCTGGGATGAGGCTCCATGGCCGTACTAGAAGTCGCAGCATCTTTACTTGTCATGCGACGATGGCTGCACATTCCCAATTCGCTAGCTTACCTAAATCTACACGGGCATAATAAATTGCACATGCCAAAATCGCAGCTCAAAGCGGAAGTATTGAAATCTAGCCAGATGAATGTGTTTCACAATAATCCTCTACAGCTATGCTATTCCTGAGATGATTTCAAGCTAGCCTCGACAATGCCAAATTCCAACCCAGGTGCACGATGGATCCCATCAATCTTCAGGCCAGCTTGATCAAGCAAGTCGCGAAAATTGCTTTCTGTTCGCTCTTTGCCGCCGATGCACAGCATCATCATGTCTGTCACTGTGCTGAAAGCAGTAGTATGGCTGTCTGACAGGATGTTCTCAGCTATCAGCACTTTCGAATCGCATGCCATCACTGGCACTATCTGCTCCAAGAGTTGTAGCAGTTCGCAGTCGCCTAGGTTGTAAGCTACGGCGCGTAGGTGGTAGGCTTTCGCATTCGGAATGGTTTGGCGTGTTAGGTAATCGTGCTCGACAAGCCGAACGCCAGATGGAAGTAGGCCTGTAGTTCGGGCTATCTCGAGTGTCTCGGCGCGATCTTCCAACACGCATTGCTCGGGTAGTATTTGAGGACATTGTTGCAGTACTTCTTTGATGACATGTCCGTTACCTCCGCCGACGTCTACGAAAACCGTTCTTTCACGATCTTCTGAGACGAGCTTTGCGTAGTCGAAAAAGCCCGTGTAGGGACGCAAGTGCTGAATGTTTGATGCCATTGTATGTATGCGCGCTGTTCTTTCGGGCATCGTAGAGAGAATTTCGAATGTGGATTTTCCTTCCTGATCTTCATTCCATGTAAATGCGCTGTACTTTGCGTTCTTCGCTTCTTCTCTTCCCCTAAGTGATAGGTACTCTGGCAACCTGATCAACGGTCGGATCCCATCATCATAAACTGATGAAAAAAGCTCTCCAACTGGCCCAGTGTATTCCAGAGATGTCATTGTGTGGCAATAAGCACCGTTCTGCCGGGCAAGGAAGCCTGTTCTAACAACAACTCTTAGGAGCCGTTCGAGTAAGGATTCTTGAGTTTTCGTGGCGGTTGCAAGATCTGTGATGGAGATGAATCCAGTAGGCGGGATGTTTTGAAGAGCATTCAATGATAGAAGCGTCCTGATAACAGCTGCCTCCATTGTTTGAAGGATCATCGAAGTGACATGTTCGGAGGGTGATTGCACAAGGTTGATCAGTTCGTCACACTTCTTTAACATTGGCGGACGCTCTACCATGTACATTCCCGAAGAGCTTGTGAAATTCAGGCTTAAATCGGCAATTTCTTTCCCAAGGTCGCGGGTATGGTTGACTCCATCGCGAATCATGAGGAGCTGATACTGAAACTTGAGGATGCTGTTGTTTTGGGAGAGACTGTGGTTCCACTGAAGGGCATTGTAAGCCTCATGATGGATCTTTTATTTGATTTCGAAATGATGCTCCCTCAGTCAGCATTGCATATGCAATATTATGGTTGTAAGCTCCATAAGCGCCTATTACGACCCATTACAGTCATATAGGGTCATGTTCGCAGGTTGGGTGTCAGCATAACACTTTTTACCAGCCGTCATACGGGAATGCTCAGCATCCTCTAATGCACAACTCGAAAGACTAGAAGCGCACCACGTATATAGAATGCATGATTCTCTTGAGTTATCAGGCCCAAATGTAGCGGTCATGCCACATTCGACTCGGCCATTTGATTCAGAAAGGTTTTCTCAGTCCTACGTGACCCATGAGTACCCGCGTCAATAAGCAGAGCGTCTTTTAGAAGAAAATCGGGTGTTTCCGCAACATTGGCCCTCATTCACATCTGTACTTCTCTGGACTCAATCATTCTAACGCGGAAGTAAAATAAAGGTCTATTGATGGAAATTTCTAGCTTAGTTTAATTTCAACATCTTTACTCTACATTAACAGTAGCACCTGAATCTAACAGTATCTTCACAGCAACGTCATTTCCCGCACTGACTGCAATTGACAACGGCGTCTCACCATCCTTGTTCCTACTGTTCAGTAAAGCAAGATCTCCACCACAGCGCTTCAGTAACTTTTCTAGTATTTTGTGGCGTTTGTGTACCACCGCCCAGTGAAGGGCTGATTGACGGGCGTTATCGACATGACCTATGCCAGCACCGTGTGACAACAATAATTCCAGTATTTCTTCATTGCCTCCAATGACCGCACGTGACAGGGGAGTCAAGCCTGCGCTGTCCTTTGAATCGCAATCTGCATTGTGTTCCAGGAGTAGTCGCGTAACCTTGCTGTTCCCGGTTTGCACGGCTCGATGAAGTACAGTTGCTCCACCCTGAGTGCTTCCGTTTTCGTAACTCCCGGTGTAGCTTTCAGGGATGTAACTGTCTGAGACGCATATCTGCAGATGATCTCTGTCGGCTTCTGGATCGGTAAGGGACACGCTGCCTGTAGCTGCAAAAGGAGATGTTTCTGTCCATGATGTCGACCAGAAGTCATCCAAACCTTGATCTACCTTGTAGACTTCGGCGGTGTTGATGAAAAGGTTCCAATCGAGATCACTTTTCAAGGGACTATCGTCGACATGCCCTGACGAGGGATATTTGTGAGTTGTACCCGATATGCTCGGTGGTGTCAAGGCGTTTGGAGTAATTGGATGATGTTCATGCGGGATGATTGTAACGTTGTTTTGCTCAACTGAACCCTGTTGGTCCGGAACCGATTTTCGTTGACGATGCCTCTCTGTAGCCAACATCAGAAACTCTAATTTTTCATCTAATCAAGTTGCATCTTGCAGCATCTCACTCACTCCTGAAACGCTGTTGTGCTTGACGGTTTTGTTCACGACGGCGATCTGCCGCTGTCTTCGTACTGGTGGAGCTGGAGTCCGATGAGGGTGTTGGATAGCCACATGAACTGCATAGCATTGTCAAACAACCAAATTTAGGAATGCTGCTATAAGCACAGAATGTATGATTTCTGCAAGAAATATGGTATGCGTGTTTTCTGCTTGGATTTAATGCACACACGCATTGTGTGAGACGGATATTTGAGGTCCTTCCAGATGACGTTTTTAAAGATGACTGTTCTATATCTCAAGCTGTGCAATGTACGCTCCATGTAAGACACGGGGCGTTCCCCCACAACAAAGCATTTTAGGTTGAAGATATCGATCAGTCGTCAAAAATACTGCTTTGAGGTGGTCTGACGGCTCGTGAATATCCTGCTCCTTACGTCCTATGGAGTGCGGCGGTGCTCAGTTTCGTACGTGAGGCTCACGTTGGCACGATAAACCATTGGATGCATTATTAGGATCTAAAGACTGAGACTGGACATTGTACATGAACGGTGTAGAATTTTGCTAAACTTCACCAGGGGTGGCGTGGTCCGGAATTTTTGGTATGTTTCTTATCTCACCTCACTATCTATGAAAGTCAATCGGTGTTGATACAAGTACTTTGATTGCTTCTGAGAGGCGCAGTATGATTGGTACGGAACTCCGTGCTTTCAAAGCCCGAACATTCTTACCCCTCTTCTTGTCTGAATTCTGTTCAGATTAAGCTATTCCACGTAGACACGCTAGACACCGGTGTCAAGATGACGTGAGAAGCAGGGAATTGATCGGCCCGTAAAACGGAATGGCATGGAGCCGACTCCCGCTCCTTACTAGCTTCCATGTAGATTTGGCGAGCTTATGTTACGTCGCGGTTGAAGCGATTCGAGACAAGGAAATGCAAGCCACTTCAACGCCTCATACGTAGTATTGAAGAGAATGCGCGGATCTAATGCCAATCATTTACCTGCATATGTTTGATATAGGCACCATCTGTGAAAATAAGCGATAATGCCGGACTTGAATGAGAATGGGTAAATGATTGATAGTTGGACTCGAGAACTTAGTATAATCATCGAAGAAGAGCCTTTACATGTACTCAATACCATAAGATTGAGGGCTATTACGTTAATTCTTCTTTAAGTGTCGTATTTGCCATCAGAAGATAAACACTAAGCTTTAGGTGTTGATAATCTGAAACGAAGGGCTACCATGCGAGGTGGTGAGAGATGATAATCGCCGAGATGGATTTCAAGCGCTTACTCTTTGGCCATGCTCCAAAATGATATAATGCCCCAGTTATCACTGTGCCTCATTGCAAGTCCGCTTCGTTCGTGTGTAGCTCATAAGCGCTAGGCGAAATGGAAGCGTGGGTTCAAGTGCTCACTTGCATGGTCGCTATCAGTGAGCCTCTCAATTACAAAGCGAGACCATGTGTATTCTTAAGCGCGTTAGTAGCAGCTCGGAAACAAATGAAACGTGTATAAAAGCCGTCATACTCGTGGTTCGATCATGGCGTCAAGTCTTACTGCACGCGTGTTCGTATATCAAGTGTAATGGACTACGATCGGTGGGCTGGGTTTTGTCAAAATTCGGAGTGATTCTTGCCAATCAACATGTCAGGAAGGGCTGTTTCGTTCTAAACGATGATTATCAGCCAAGGCAATTGAGCATGAGCTTCGGAGAAATGCATTGGAAAGATTGCGAAGCATGTACAGAAGACTGAATCCCTTGGCATATCTCCAGTGATAAGGAATATCGTTGCTTCTGGGTGACGCTGTAACAATCTCATATTCGAATCACTCAATGTCCATTGACTTAATGAGACATATGGTATTGGTGATAGATTTTGAAAATCGAAATAGCTCTTTCAGGCATCCTATTTCCTCGCACATGCACGTTTGTTGTTGCCTAAATACTGCTCTGGGTGCACTTTGCTGTTGCCTGAGTATGTTGGTTTTCCATTCCCAGCCTTCAGACCATGCATCAAAGTATACGTGTCTCCACCTGATTTGAGGCTAGACGTATAACTCTGAGAGCGTAGTTTGGAGGTCATGTACAAAAAGTAGGTGTGGTGGTGTTGATGAGCTGTCACGCTGTCTCGTGAACAGGAGTTTGCGTTAGTGGCCGTGCGCGGAGGCCAAGCCGACGCTAGGCAGGGGGCGACCAAGAACGGGGGGCGTATAAGACAATGCCTCGAAGGTACATCCCAACACTGATCCGTACAATTATCACCTGCTGAAGGTGAGTTGTTGCGTATCTCTCAAGTTCAGCCTCGAATTCCGGTTTTACTATCCTCCGCCGCTTCAAAGAATCTCCCACGTCAATCGAACCTCAACTTGCGCAATCATGAGAGAAGTCATTAGTTTGAATGGTACGATACACTTCACCACGCGTTCTGACCGCCTTTATATTCACGGAACGTTTTGATTTTTGAGGAACATGCTAATCTGTGTCTTTTGCGCGTACAGTTGGCCAGGCTGGCTGTCAAATTGCCAACTCTTGCTGGGAGGTCAGTGTTGCCAATGCTGTTGTATATGGCATCAATCTTCGAATCTTGCGGACGCAATCTACGCGATACGAGTTTTTCTTCGAGCATGAGTTTTGTACTGACAAATTCGTAGCTTTACTGCCTTGAGCACGGTATTGGTGTATGTATCTGCAACATCGAAAGTATTGATCTTCCAGCTAATTACCCCTGTAGCCCGATGGATACCTTACCGAAGAGCGCAAGAATGCCGACAACGATGAAGGTTTCAGTACCTTTTTCTCTGAGACCGGTAAATAGCTCCAAGGTCTCTATATGTGTGCGCATACATTCTGACAAAACCACGCAGGTCAAGGAAAATACGTCCCACGCACGATTTACGCCGATCTCGAACCCAATGTCATCGACGAAGTCCGTACCGGTACCTATCGCAGCTTGTTCCACCCCGAACAGATGATTAGTGGCAAGGAGGATGCATCCAACAACTATGCTCGCGGTCACTATACTGTTGGCAAGGAGCTGATTGACCAGGTTGTTGATAAAGTCCGTCGTGTTGCAGATGGCTGTTCTGGACTCCAGGGCTTCTTGGTCTTCCATTCCTTCGGTGGCGGTACTGGATCCGGTTTTGGAGCTCTTGTCATGGAACGCCTCTCAATGGAATATGGAAAGACCTGCAAGCTTGAATTCTGCGTGTACCCTGCGCCTCAGACTGCAAGCGCTGTCGTCGAACCCTACAACTCAGTCCTTACCACCCATACCACCCTTGAACACGCAGACTGTAGTTTCATAGTCGACAATGAGGCCATCTACGACATTTGCCGCACCAAATTGAGCATTGAGCGACCCAATTTCGAGAACCTGAACCGCCTCATTGCTCAAGGTTAGTGAAATCCTTCGATATGTCATCATGCACTAACTGATTTTGCAGTTGTATCCTCCATCACAGCTTCTCTCAGATTTGATGGATCTCTCAATGTCGATCTGAACGAGTTCCAAACTAACTTGGTGCCTTATCCCCGCATCCACTTCCCTCTTGTCGCCTACGCTCCTCTAGTTTCAGCTGCTAAAGCTGCTCACGAGGCCAACTCTGTCCAGGAGATTTCTCTAGCTTGCTTCGAGCCCAATAATCAGATGGTCAAATGTGACCCTCGTAATGGCAAGTATATGGCTACCTGCCTCTTGTATCGTGGAGATGTCGTTCACAAAGATACCCACGCTGCGGTTGCTTCTCTCAAGACCAAGCGTACTATCCAGTTCGTTGATTGGTGTCCTACTGGTTTCAAGATCGGTATTTGCCATCAACCACCTCAGGTCGTCCCCAACGGCGACCTCACCGCCGTCAACCGTGCAGTGTGAGTTTTGATCCAGCCCTGTGTCATGATCACTTTTAGACTAACGTATGCGTAGATGCATGTTGTCCAACACGACCGCTATCTCCGAGGCATGGTCTGCTTTGTCTCACAAATTCGATCTCATGTACTCCAAGCGCGCCTTCGTACATTGGTATGTTGGTGAGGGCATGGAGGAGGGTGAGTTCTCCGAAGCTCGTGAGGACCTTGCTGCTCTTGAGCGTGATTACGAGGAGGTTGCTGCGGACTCTCTCGAAGCCGATGAAGAGGTAGACGCCGAATACTAGATGTGCAAGTCAAGGGGAAGATGCATTGGATATTACTACTACTCAATTATTATTGACAACAGGCTATCTGCCTTATACGGTCTTTTAATATCACTCAACAGGGCACAACTGCAAATACAATTCTTCGAAGCCCATTTCCATTACCCACCATAAAAGTGAGACAGCATGCAACTTCCAGAGACAAATCTGAGTTCAGGCACCCATTGAAAAGGTGCTGGCCGTACGCAACAAAAATACATCACACTTCCCAATGTCAGAGCATAATCCAATACCCTACCGCGACAACGGAAAATACTCTTGAACAATCTCGCCCTCCTCCACCTTCCCAACATCATCCACTATAACCGTCGAATGCTCCGGCAAATACTCCTTGAAACACTGCATAAAAGGTCTCAACCATTTCACCCACTCCGCAATCTTCTCCTCATCCGATTTCCCCAGCCGCGGGTACCCAAGACGAACAGGCCTCTTCGTTACAATTCTTAGTCCCCGCACATGCGGAAGCATTTCAGACCAGAGCGCCACATCCGGCGAGCTTCCCCAACCATATAGCACGCTTCGATGCCGCGCAACGACGATGAGGAAGCGCATGCGATCGCGGTAGTGCCTGAGGTAGTTCTTCTTGAGATTATGTTCGCCACAATTGTTCAGACGTATGACGAAGATGTTGTCGCCATACAAGACATTGAGCGCCTCATTGGAGATTTGTTTGCAAACGCGGAGAATGCTAGTTGCATTTGCGTGTTTCTTGCGGGAGTTTGAGTTGCGTGGATGGGCCGGGTCCCAGGCGGGGTCGTCGCGGGGGTCGCGCCAGGTGGTAGTTTGGTGGTGGAAGTCTGTGTCTTTTTCAAAGACTTTGAACGAGTGGTTGTAGAGGTTTCCGCCTGTCGGTTTGCGGATGTTGAAGCCGGGGTGGTGGGCTTCGAGGATTTGGCGCCGGGGGATTAGGTAGGAGTAGATTTCTAGGCGGAGTTCGAGGGAGAGGGAGAGGAGGTTTGTGTTGGTAGACATGTTTTCTGGAGTTGAGTTAGATGTACGAATCGACTTGAATATAATACACGATTGGAGTGATATACCGTAATGATCCCACTGTTATGATTGCCAATATGAATGCATCAACGACGCGTAAACAGGGCAATTGGCTGACCGGTGTATGCCAAATATTTGGGAATTTGATGTGGAAATCTGATGTATTTCGAGTCAAATATATCACGGGCCCATTGAATGAATTTTTATCCAAAGGCAGACACAAATGGCTCCTTCAACTTTGGGCTGGGCACGCAATTTCGCTCAATTAAGCTCAGAACCGAAAATGCTGTTTGAATGCTGGCCCCAGGGAGAAAGGAACGATCGTGGAATTTAGTCAACAGCAAAACAGTGTGACAATGCAAGAGTTTTGATGCGTCGTTTGAGGTGTGGTCGCGTTCACCAAGACTTTGCGGAGCTTATATTCGTCCGACGTTAGGCAACCACATGGCAACCGACTCTCGTTTACCCAATGTTTACGCTCTTACCTAATTCTTTTTACGAACTGGATTGTTGAGCTGTTGATATGATATATTAACGGCCTCAAGCCATCTGCGTCTCCATATATGAGAAGTTGAGGCTCAATAGATCAAAAGTCTTGAATTTGAAGAACGGTCTGCTACAGTACCTGTCCGCCGTGTATGCATGAGCGTGATTGTGTCAAGAGTAAGCTTTTCATGTTAGACATAATGTTGTACGTGAACAAAACATGGGCAACGTATTCAAAAGAATCTATCTGAGAATTACTTACAATTGAGAGCTCGTTGTAAGTACTTACGTTTGTCCATTGTAGGTGTTCATAACCCGAAATTGGCCAAGCGTGGGCGTTCGCAGTGGGGCGTGTTTCACGCCACTGCCGCAGCGCTGTACCACCTGGGATGCTATCGGATGTCTCCGAGAGATCGATTGCTGATCAGAAACGATGGCTAGTACCTCCATTGGGTGGGTGTTGGCACAATTTTTCATGGCGAAATTTGTTACATGGCAGAAGGAAATTATGTTAAAAGCCTAATTTGCGATAACCATTTGCTTTGCCAAATCAGACTGGTCCGAAGCGATGGTATGGACATTTCAAAACGCCACGCTCATAAACCTTCTTTTCTTCGTCACTGAAATAAGATAATTGTTTATCATATCATAAGGATACGAAAAATGGACATGTCAGGCCCAGATATGTCATTGATTTAGCCACGAAGTAGTTCTATCTCGAGGAATCGTTCGCTTCAGGTGTATGATCGGCGAATCCGTCTCATAACATGAATTATGTGCATGTGTTATGTTAAGGATTCTGGACCAGCTCGTGGGGAAATATATCCTGTAAATCCTGCGCAATATGTCCAGTGCTGCTTCGTCGTCCTCGTGTTTCACCGGGGAGAAGCAGTGTACTGTCTTCAGCACCTTTTTGTATAATTAACATTTGCTCTCTAATGATGTTTAAAAGGTTGCGGATGCCGTCGTTGCAAGCAGGATGGGAACATAATTTTCCAAACATCTGCCGTAAAGCTGTTAAGAGGAGGTACTGGGGTTCAGTTGGCAGTGTCACTTACCTCTGCCACAACATCTTTTATCACTGCTTTCCTTACTCCATATTCATCTTGACTAATCTGAAAGAAACTGTCCGTTTCTATATTCATCCAACACTCGTCTTGAGCCATTCTATCTTTAGAAAACTGATCCACATCCTCCCAGCCACCGAACAGCCAAACTACAAACACAAGATATACGCAGCCAAGAGCCCATATATCGCACTGGGAACTTATTTCTTCATTTTCGAGATCACATTCAGGTGAACGATACGTGAGGGAATTAGGCACGCGTCCCTCTTCTCGGTGTTGTCTCTTGTTTTGCGGCGAAAATTGGGCGATCCCAAAATCTGTGATTTTCAAGGTGCCATCGGGTTGACCAGGCGACTGGCTGGGAAACCACAATATGTTTTCCGGTTTGATGTCTCCATGACGACCGAGCAAGAGGATCGATTCTGAGTTGTTGATAGATTTCGGTAGCGTCCGCAGGCGGTGTTCTCCAAGTTTCAGCATAGTACTGCCAGACATAGTGGAGTAGTGGTGAATATTCTTAAGCCCTCCAACTATGCCTTGGCATTGCTCAATGACCCAGCTCACAGTGGATGGGTCATTGGCATCTGGGTTCGCTTTGATGTCTCGCCAATAGTGTTGGAGATCCGCTTCTGCGTATGGAAAGATTAGGAAGTATCTGTCGCAATGCTGAAATGAAGCAAGCATGGTAATCAGATGCTCGTGAGTATGGTTTTCTGTGCTAATGTTTTTGAGCACGTTAGATTCCTTTTCAAATGCGTCCTTTTTCTCTTGTGGAGTTTTGTTCTTTGGAAGCAGTTCCTTGACAGCAACAACGCCATCTGGGGCCTGGATGACATCAGCAAGTCCTTGGAAACATTTTATGGTGACTATACCAGACTTTCATCAAATTGATGATGGCCATCACACACTTGGGCTCGATACACTTGTCCATAGCCTCCTGCATGCCCGACCTTGCTCCATTTCACGAAAGGCAGCACTTCATTCTCTTGAAAGTCCTGATGTGGAACCGGATTCTCTGCTGTTGGAGGTTCAAAATGTGTTGGGAGAAATGTCCATTGGTTTTCAATAAAATCATGGAGCATTGCAGCACCCCAGCCTTTTGAGTGCGTCGACCTATGAGTAACCCATCGACTGTCGAATTCGAAATCAGCTGCAGAGGCTCCTACCTTTCTTAGGTTCATCAACGGTAGATCTATATCACAAATGCCTTTTTCAACAAATAGGGAGACAGATTCCGATCGGCCAATAAATGTCAGTACAGCAAATATTGTACGGTAAAGCCGACTGCCCTCCTTTTTCTGCGTGCTTACAAATGTTGTCGATCTCCTCGCAAGCTTAAATTGAGTGTATTTTGGCTGATCAGCCTCAATTCGTGGTGACGGTTTCCATGCCTGAATGAGATTTGAAGGGAATCTTGTACACCTTCTCAATTCCCTGTCTACTGAAGCCTGGGTCACTAGCTCCTCTAATCGGATTTTAGATAGAAAAGGGCGGCTAGCATACTCTGACTTCTCTGTTGAAATCTTTAGCCGTGCCTCAAGATCATTAGATGGGTTTGAGTGAAAACGCAGCCGTGCCCGATATCGTTGAAGTTTATTCTCTTCTGGGCTGTCTTTGTCATAGCCTTTTGTGTAATTCGAACGCGTCAATGCTGCTACAGCACTGCGCAAGGGATTGAAAGTGCTTGACCGTTGAGGTATACGAAAGATCTTATGATCTGCCATATCTAAACGACCGTTCGTATCTGATCGGTTGTGATTCATTTGGCCCTTTATCCGCACGCCAAAAAACCTCGTCCCTTGATCTAAAGATTTATCTGATGCATTATAGCCCGAATTGCAATAACTGGAATGTCGTGAGAGGGTGGCTCTTGCCAGGATTGGTCTGTTGAAGGCAAAATCGCGTGATGCTGTCGCTCGTTTTGTGGGTATGTCGATGATAGGATAGTCTGATGATGGCGCAATGTCTGCGGCAACCTGCCCTCGAGGGCAATGCGGTTCGGCTAGTTCAAATTAGCCCCAGTGCATGATGGCTAGTAGGAGACTGAAACTTGCTTACGTTGCTCTGCCTGCCGACAGGCTCCCGACGTTTGCTTGTTAGTATTCTCATAATTATTAGCTGTTATGCCCAGGAGGTTGTTGGAATGTGAGTGGTCATCGGTCTCTGTTATCTTGGGTAGTGACGCAAAATCTTCTACCTCTGTGAACGTCGCAATACTGGCATAGTGAGTTTTTGCCATGTTCTAAAATCATTTAAGGAAAGGGGTCCATGATGGTGCAAGTAGGCTGAGGCTCCAAATATATGCATGTGATAAGCATTGGAGGTTGTTCCTGCAAAGCCCTCCCAGTGAAACCTGGCTGCGGCATGAGTAAGGCCATCAAATACAAATGCAGTATGCGGCTGGACACCACCGCTCTCGTACAAGGTCCTCCACAAGTTGCTTACGCGCCCGAACGCTGAAATGTTCGAGGAGGCTGAAAAGGATTCGTCAAGCATGGTAAGGATTGACCGCCACTAGATTTTACGAACTTAGCCTAGGAGGCAAATCACGAACCATTGCTACTAGAAGTTGGAAGGTCCTGAAGGATGTGAATCAGCCACAAAAGCTTGGGTGCAGCGGCTATGTAGATATGCTGACCGGTTCATGCAACATGTCAGCTTATCCGATGCTATACAGTGTGACTGGCTCTGAGCCACAACGTCAGTTCACTGCCTCGATTTGGGGCTGTGTATGTCCTACATATAACCAACACAACCGCGATAAATGTCAAGAGCTTGTGTATATCCATCACTCCAAATTTTCTCGCCCTCAAACAACACGTAAATATTTAATATTTAACATGCCTGAAACTCACACACAAGCTCAAATGCAGAGGCAAAATATCTGTGTCACCAACATCAGCCCGGCGAAACTCCTAAGTAAGCTTCGATTGAAGTTTCCCGAACCATCAGCTTTCGGGATTTGCGTTAGGCATAATCTTTACTACATAACTGCTCCTGGGATTCTTTCTACGGTAATAATGTCCCTAAGGTATACTGGAAATTGATGCTAATCCCATAATGTAGGACGAGATCGAAGATTGCAGGTAGCCTGTGGCCATAGCACTCGGTTGTGAAAGGCTGACGCACGGATGACATCCACAGCCTATAGATTGTTCTAGGATAAAATGTAATGTTCATTGGTTGTACACTTGTGTCTAGTAGTTGTGGTCTTGGACAACAGGGTTCGAGGCGACTTAGCTGCCAATTGTGGCCACTGCCCCACTCTTACTTCATCACATACGCGCTTCATCTTGACCGGGCGCAAGTTGTACTACCTATGCGTCTATTTTTGTGTAGCTCATCCCAGCCTTCTCGAGCCTTCATTCGTCGAGCCGAGCCGCAATAAAATCATTTTCCTGTTCCGGACCATGGAGCTAGCGCCACCAGAATACTCTACATTTCAGCTTCAGGCATCTCCGGGAACAGCATCCTCTATTGGTTATTCTGAATGCTGACACCACTTACACGAGTCACCTGTTCAGTAATCTCTATTTGAAATAAGTTATTGTAGGCGATACGTTAGGTCACATGACTAGGCTGCTGTACAGGCTAGGTGCTCCAAAATGATTAATTGGTGGACTTTGCATCCTCCCTACTCAGTTATTTGTGGTCCATCACAACATCTCTGAGTAATTGAGTTGTTTCTGTTTATCAAATTGGTCAATTCATAAAATCTCCAAGTCATGTCTCTGAGATCCTTTTTGCAACCTGGGATGCCATTATCAGACATTCTTCTCTTGAGTTGGAAAAAGAGCGCTTTTGATAAAACCCCACATAATTTCGTGCCTTTTGGAATCTTCGACCAACTCATTACGAAGGAGAACATATACAAATCCATGGGAGTTGAGAAACCAAATGACGATGACCAGGTTCTTGAGAGATTTATATCAAGGGAAGCTCGGCGTCTGTTTGCGATTGCTGTAATCATCAAACTGGAGCCCGCAGAGCTGTATACAGCAATGAATTTGTTTCGAATCAATCATTTTGGCGACAAAAGGTTGCCAATCGCTGAGATCACCCCCCAACAATACATAATGAACCTTTCCAATGGAGTACATCACCAATTTGAAATCATGGAAGGAAGCAGTGGCGCCGCCAAGATCTGGACATATGGAAGAATATTCGCCTTCCAGGAGAAGCAAGGTTGGTTTCTTGCGCCTATACTCTCAACTGCCGAGTCCAATCAGGACTTTTGGGATGTCACATTACCATTTATCGAAAAGCACGGAACCTTCGCGGAAGGCTCGTTTGGAGTAGTATCAAAGTATGAGATACATAGTGATCATTTTCAAGACGGCGAAAACATAGTATGTAATACTTTCACTACTCATTAATCGGAAATGCTGATCCTGCGAAAGGGCAGTAGCGCGCCTATTATCTTCGCAGTCAAGGAAATCAAGGTAGATAATGGAAGCGACCGTCGCAAAGTGGCTCAACACTGGGCATCCGAGGTCAAGGCTATGTCGATGATGAATAAGCTTAACACAGACCACATCATTCACTTCATCACAGCTTTCCGCCGCGGCAACCCGGAACAGCCAGAGCATTACATTGTGACAGAGTGGGCAGACGGAGGGAATTTGAATGATCTTTGGAGATCAATTCCAAATCCGCCACTTACGAGTTCTTTTGTAAAGAAAGTTATCGATCAACTCTTTGGGATCTCAGAGGCCTTTTGCGCAGCGCATTACTTGCTATCTTCCAATGGAAAGTACACCGGGGCAAGTTATCGTCATGGCGATTTGAAGCCTGCAAACATCCTATGGTTCAAAGATGGTGAGTTTGGTAAGCTCAAGGTGTGTGACTGGGGCGAGGCCAAGAATAAGCAGGTTGTGACTGCGATGAGGCATAGCAAAACTTCAGCCGAATTTGGTACGCGGAGATACGAGCCGCCTGAAGTTGAGACTGGCGTAAGCTCCATGCTACCTGGGGAAGAATCGAAGAGAAGGTCTCGGCTCTACGACATTTGGGCCATCGGTTGCATTACCCTGGAATTCATTGTTTGGCTCCTCTATGGAGTGGACGGCCTCGGCAAGTTTAACAAGAGCGTAAAAACAGATTTGAACCACGAAGCGCCATTCTACCAGTTTACGGAAGCGGATGGCAAAAAGGAGGCTACAGTACATAATGTAGTCGCGCATTGGATGAACTACATGAAAGAGGACCCTGCATGTTCACCTGGCTCCACTGCAATTGGGTCTTTACTGGAGCTGGTCCAGAATGATCTCTTAGCCGTGAAACTTCCCAGAAGAGGAGGTACCTTTGCAGTGCACAATCTGCATCAGCCCGAGCCACAACTTGAAGCGCAGCGACACAATGTGCAGGAGAACCCAATTGCATATTCTACTCACCAGGATAGCAATGGCGTTGATGATCGCCAGGGAACCTCATCATTGAAAACAAAGAAGTCGAAAACGGAGCCTCCATTAATCAAATTTACACCCTCGGATGATGAGACAACTCTTCCTCGGAGATTCATCACTAAGGGGCCAGAAAGACTTCGGGCAGATCAACTTCGAGATCGTTTGCTTGAGATCAAGACAACGACTGGAAGTGCGTATTGGTCAACGCAGCCACGAAATCCGCCACCTACGATTACTCCAGACATGTACTCTACAAGACCATCTTCTCACCAACGAGGTGAATCTGTACGCAAGATCGGTGATTATGGTCAGTCTGGAGTGGATTCTACGAGGTGGACCTTCGAGTCTGATAACGATTTCGCTTCGAAGGTTTTTCCCGCATTCAAGGAACTTTCAGGAAATGCCTTACCTGTGCCACGGATATCGTCCAAACTTTGCGAAAAGTGCATCATTTTTCGCGATCGTATATGGAACATCATATTTCAGATCACTTACAATGTGCGCTTCCTGGAAGATAACGCCAAAGCGAAGAAGTGTGATTTATGTGATTTATTATGGATAGCATGCCAGAGCAACTGGGGCTCCTTATTCACAGAGGTAACATTTGAAAGATCTGGGTCATTTATTAGTATGAACTCTGGTTCTTCTCCAGTACTTTCCTTATCCCGCAGCCCCGGTAGGTGTAACATTGGCAATTGTTTTGTAAAGTGAGCATTGATACTAATGATAGCACGGATAGATTGTACAAGTAAGAGTTTTGTGGATTTGCCTGTCGGTTTTGCCGAGCTTCCTGGCAGCGACAGCGACACTCTCTTCGAGATTCTTCGTCACTGGCTCCACGACTGCGACGAAAAACATCTGTTCTCCCCGCTGAGAACAAAGAGAGCATGTGACGACAATAAACAAATCCAAAAGACACTCCCTACACGTTTAATCGACGTTGGAAAGGCGGGCGATCAGACAATTCGCATCTACGAAACGAGCCCGAGCGATAAAGGAGAGTGGATTGCATTATCACATCAATGGGGCCCTCCAGGCGAATCTGGTCATTTCTGCACCAACACGGACAATCGCGCCAAGTTCCGGGATGAAGGCATATCACTAACGGAGCTTCCAGGTACCTTTAAGGACGCTGTTCTTGTTACTCGGGCGCTTGGTACTCAATATCTTTGGATCGACAGTCTTTGCATAATCCAGGCTGGAGAACAGTCCGATTTCGAGCAAGAGGGCAAGCGGATGGAAGACGTATACAGCGGTGCACGCTGTGTGATCGCCGCAACTCGTGCCGGCGGACATACATCCGGTTTCTTGAAACCTCGATGTACGAGGCGCTATGTTGCGCTTTGCCGTGAAGACGACAATGATGGGCCTATTTACATAAGTGAGATGATCGATAATTTCAAAAAACATATACTGGAGGGAGCTCTGAGCAAACGAGGCTGGGTTTTTCAAGAGCATGCCCTTGCGCGTCGTACTATCTTCTTCAGTGACCACCAGACATATTGGCAATGCGGTCTTGGCGTTCGCTGTGAGACTATGACAATTTGGCAAAAGTAGGTCTAGAGTTCAACTAAAAACACTTGATCCAATGGGAAGGTGCTCGACTAACGAGTGTTAGCGATTCCGCAAAACTGATGGGCGATCCAAATTTCCCTAGCATACTTGACACCGCTCAATTGGGCGAGAAAATTGAACGTTTCCAACAACTCTATAGCGTTTACTCTAGGCTTGGGCTCACCAGGCCTTATGATCGACCGATGGCAATAGCCAGTCTTGAGAAACGTCTCCTGCGGACTCTTCAAATCCAAGGTGGCTTCGGCATTTTTGATGGAGGGTCCGAGAAGGGGCTGCTACGAAGGAGTCTCTTGTGGTGCCGAGGTAAGGACACACCATCTCTGTGTCCTATCGAATTTCCAAATGGTTCAGATACGGTCCCATCATGGTCTTGGATGGCTCGAACAGGCGGTATCGATTATCTCAAACCAAGACTAGCCGGCTTCGACTGGGGAGAGCTAGAACTGCCATGGAACCGACCTGAAAATAACAAATCAGACAATACGCTTGCGGCGCACGCAAGAGATTACGATCATGGCCGGGCTGAGAAAGGCGAATCACTTGTGATACTTGATGATCCAACAGACACGGATTATTACCGGGCCATGTGCGTTGTTCTTGGTGTGCAAAAGGGTGCAATACCACCGGGAGACAAGCAGCATTATGTGCTGCTCGTAGTGGCGACAAAGAGCACTCATTACACTGGCAGTAAGCTATTCAAGAGAATAGGTGCAGGCTATTTGCCTGGAAGATGCATTATTGGAGATCCTGTTCCGATTAATGTTTGCTGATTCAGATACTTACTCCTAAGTACTATCGAAGAGTTTCATATTTAACATCACAATTATACATTTTTTTAGCTTCAAATTCCTCGTTTGAGCTTTCCAGGTAGGACGCAAAAGGCAAGCAAGAATCATCAGATTCGCAGGTGGGGTAAGTCTTGAGGTAATTTTCTTCACAAGAACCTCGGGGATAATGGCCAGGGGGCTTTTGGTGCATCTATACGTGCAACGTTCAACGACTTCAGTGTTCCAGGATCACAAAATGCTAAAAGGCATTGCACAACACTGCTTGAACCGCTAAATCTGGTTCAATTCCCCTGATTTCCCTAGCATGCGGTATGTGTGGAGACTTCGGCCAAGCGTTTATGAAAACTAGGTGGATGCATTTAGATAGATCTGCAGCTTTTACACCCCAGATCGAGCTGCATATGTCAGACGTGCAGCCAGGCAATTCCGAGCAACACCCAAGACGGGAAGTTGCATTAGGCATGTTATCTGATTTGCATAGGTACTTGCTTTTGATGTGACCATGGTTAAATTCGAACAGCACTATGTGATACCACCCGGGCTGCTTGTCTGACTTGTCCTCGTTACCTGAATGCAGATCACAAGAGAGCGCAAGGCGCCACAAGATGATGATTGCGAATGAAATTTACCAAGTAACCTATGGTAGTCAGGGATAAAACTCCATGCTGGCCAGTAAACCATGATGGTTTGGACACCGAGTCCGACCATGCAGTCAGCATGTCGCAACCCTGCTTGGTCCTCCATATACAAATTCAATCAGGCCAAGCCTCATTCGCAAACTTTAATACCGTTCATAACGCAGTTGTTACGCACACCTATAATTCCCAGTCGGACAAAGAACATGGCTAGAGCGATGGCTGGGAAGATCATACCATAAAAGTCAAGGACTATGAAGATGCTGCATCACCTTGATACGCTGCCAATTCTTTACTTTGCATACAAAATCTTGATAAAAAGGGTCAAATCAGAGTTACAATTTGTTTCTTCAAGTCTGTGAGTATATTGAGATACTCGTCTTCGAGAAGAAATACCCCTATTCTTTCAAAAACATATTCTTCTGCTACACTCTGCAATATCAATCCACTATAGTTATGCAATTTAGCGAACCCACTTTTCAACTTCTGCGCCTTGACCGGCATTGCGAAAATCTTGTGACTGACGCTTTCAAGGTCATACATGCTTTCGCCCCCATCTAAGGTCACCAGACCAACAACATTGTCATCGCCGGGAAGCGCGATATCGTACCTCCAGTCCTGAGAATCGCGTATGTGAGGGCCTCGTATGCGCACATTGACTATGCTAGCTTCAAGTTGAAGACTAGCTCGGCAGATCCCGCCAAACACATTCTTGGAACTCAACTCAACATCGTGAGACACGTATTGAACCATGTTCGACTCAAGATTTAAATCCGGAGAGTCCATAGGGCACGGCATAACCGCGCCATTCCATTTCGCCCATGACCAGCTTGGTGCCCTGTAGACTGGTGGACACTCCATAACGTCTGGGTCTTCAGGCTTCCAGAGGAGGCAGTCTGCGAGTGCGCCTAACCATATCCCAGCCAAATACCGATCCTCAGTCTGCATAATATCGAAGTGAATGGCGTTCAATTCTTTCGCGAGTCCAGCAATTGCGGCTAGTTTATCCGAGGAATAGGTGAGTTTCCGACGGCTGTAATCGGCTACGATCTGAAACCACCACATGTACAATCTGTACTTCTCTTCAATAGCTTCGCATTCCACGTCGTGATTAGGTTCGCTGTTAGTTTCTTCAGTACTAAACAAATCAGAGTTCACTGCCTCTTCAAGTTTCGGTCCCGATAGATCACTATCAGAAGATGCTATGCTTGATGAGCCCAATGGCTCAACGTCTCGCGTACTTGAGAAGGGGATATGACCGATTCTCTGTCCACACTCAGACTTATTTCGCCGTCCACATCCCCAAAAGATTTGGCTTTTGCTAAAGTGAATCACGCGACGTGCAAGGTGTCGTTCCTGAAGTGTCCATCCACGACTATTCCAGGTAGTACCTTCCACGTCTACCTCGTAGTTAGCGCTACTCAAGGTCTCGGCGAATTGTGCATGCACTTCGCTAAAGCTTGGGTCCTGGTAGTTGAGTGTTGTATCCGTAGGAACTTGGAAGGAGAACATGCGATCCTGAAGCTGGTAGTTAAGAAAGCCACCTTCACTCGTCGACGCTTGTGTTGCAGCAAGCGTGACCCAAGCGCATTTTATATCTTGTCCATTTGGGAACCTTGCATCGCCCAATCCTCAGCGGAGTCTTGATGGATGCAAATTGAGTCAATCCAAATGTAGCGATATCCTAATGCTCGAGTCATACGAACAGCATGTTGGTAGTTCAGCGGCATGCTATTCCCGTTGCATTAATTTCAAGTACATCTAGATAAAATCATCGACGGATACACTTCTTACCTCTCCATAGGAATAGCCGTCATACGCGCATCAACAGTGCTTGATATTGTCCTCAGTGTTCTAAAGCCAGGTTCGGGCTGGCCCCAGCAATGAGACAAAGCCAGATACTTCTGAGCTTTTCCGGAGGTTAAAACAAGTTTGACATCCACAGAGCCATCTGAAGGGCCAACGTCTATCACACGCGTTGGCCAGAACTCTTCCTCCCTATGATTGCACTGTTCATGAAGATCATCGCATCTCGAGATCCAATATTTTAAGTGGTCGATGCACTCTGGAGAAAGGCGGTCGGTGAAGGGAGGTCTTCGTCTCATACGCAATCTAGTTCTGGCGTATGTTTTTGCATGGGCGAAAAGATCAAAATGCAATGTAATGCAGGTATTTTCGGACTTCACTGCCCGCACTTCGACCTTCAGCGCCCATACCCCTTCTTCATTAGGTGTGAGATCATTTGCCCATGCGGACTCATGAATCATTGTCGCTGGGCCGATTATAATCTCGCCAACATTATCTTCCCAAAACTGTTCAGAAATGCGATTCTTGAGCTCGGCGCAGAATGGGCAACCAGCCGAGGCTTCGTTACCTAGGTTTGCTAAGTCAGGTAAAGAGTCATTTCGAACATATGCTTTGACAACATGTTCCTCCTTGTCAAGAACATTGCATGAAGAGCACGAGAATAATTGTTGACACCATGTGCAAAGCGCACCACCTCGTGTCATGCTTATCACTGTGAGAAGTGTGATGCACGATATTCGAATTATACTTCTAAAAGTGACTAATTCCAAAGATCAGTAGTCTTCAATAGAATGACGCCACTATGTTGTTGGAGCAATTCGGAGAGAGAAAGGTGAAGTATCTTTTCGAGAGTGCCGACAGCTTCTAACAAACCCCGCCTTTGCGTTGAAGCTGTCAAGGATGGGAATTGCTACTAAGCACCACTGTTCTGGCTAAAAAACACCACTCTAATCCAAGTTAGGATTAGATAGGTAGGGTTAAGATATTAGCGTATATTATATAATCTCAGCGTATTTTTTTAGCCCTATATAGATTACTAAGGAATTAGATTTTTTATAAAGAGTCTTTAATTTAAGTAGAGTTATAGAGTAGTATATATAAGTAAATATTCTTATTATATATACCTATCCTTTATATAGTATTAAGTAGCTAGTATAGGTATATACTTAGGTAAGCCTCTAGCCTTTTACTTAGTTATTCTTATAAGGCTATTAATAGATTAAATCTATATATAAATTTACTAAGTAGTATATTACTAATAGAACTATTATATATAGTAAAGTTAATTATATATAAGTAGTAGGTAGTAAGCTACTATAATAATATATTTAGCTAAAGCTAGTAAGTTATAATATTATATAAGCTATTTAATTATAATATATAAGTCTTATTTAATAATACTAAAGATTTTAAGCTTACTATAGTAGGCTATAAACTAGCCTATTTAACTATAAATTTAGTAGTATTAATAGCCTTACTAAAGCTATTAATTATAGTATTATATATAGTATTTATATAAGTATTTAAGTAGGTATTTATATAAATATAAGTAATAGTAGGCGTAAAAAAGGCTATAAAATTATAACGCTAGATAGTATATATTCTAATTAAGAGGTTATCTATATAAGTAGTAATACTAGAAGCTTAGCTCTATTATTTAGATTAAGGCGCTTAAATAAAGATAGCTTACGCTAAGTACTATTTTTACTAGCGCTATACTTATAACTTTATAAGGTTTATAAGAATTATATAAATTATTAGATAATATAAAGTTTTATAAGTATTAGATTATACTACTTAATAAGTAGTACTTATAATTAATTAGTCTACTAATATATATAAAAATTAGTAGGCTTAAGAACTACGCCTTATTCTTCTAGTTCTATTAAATAGTAATAGTAAGGTAAACTAAGTAAAGTTATATATTACTTATAATAGAGTATAGTTTTATATATTATATTAAGTTTTTATTATTATAACTTATTATATACGCGTAATAACTACTTTATAGTTTATACTAGCGCGTATTAAGATATTATAATAAATACTATAGTAAAAATTACCTACTAGTAATTATTTTATAGCTTATAATTTACTTATATATTAGTAATAGTAGTATCTTATATATAGTAAGTATAGTAAGTATAAAGCTACTTAAATAGTATTAAAATATTAGAATAACTACTACCTAACTAGTCCTTTAAAATATAATAGGCGCCTTTAACTTTACTTATTTTAGTAATACTAAAGTAAAGCTTATAATTTATATAATAGCTAATAAGTTTATTATTATATTTAAGCTAGTATTACTAAAAATATATAGCTACCTTATTTAATATAGATTTAATCTTTACTATATTTAAGTAGTAATTATTAATAGTAAGTAAGTTAATAAGTATTTAATATAGCTTTAAAAACTCTACTATACTTTTATTATCTACTATATTCTTACTTTTATAATAAGTACTAAATTTATATAATAAAGTACTTCTAAGATAGGCTTAAATATTCTTATTTATATACTATTAGTATAATATAATCTTTAGTAGTCTACTATCTAGCTTTATAAATACCTTATTAATAGTATTAATATAAGTATTATTATTATCTAATACCTAGTAGAGTATCTTAATACTCTTTTAATTAAATAACTTCTTTAGTTATATAAAAACCTACGTAAAAGCTACTTAATTAACTTAGTATATTAATATAATACCTAAATAGATAGTATAATTATTTATATTTAAACTTACTAAATTTAATAATAGTAACTTATATTAGTTTATCTTATAAGTATAATTAATAAGAAGTATATTAGAGTATTTTTTAAATTATTCTAAGTAGTATAAGCTTATAAAAAGTAGGAATTTAATAGAGTTATTATTATCTATTAATATCTTAAGAAGATTTTTATTAGTTTAGTATTCTAAAGAGTCTAGCGCTAGTAAAGATCTTTAGCTAATCTAAAGGCGTATATATTATAGATTCTTTATAAGCTTTATAATATTATCTTCTATCTATACCTCTACTATAAGGAGGAACCTACGCCGCGTTATATAACCTATATATAGACTAATAAAAAAAGATTTCTTTATTCTAATATAGTCTATAAAACTATAAAGTTTTTATAGTTTATTTCTTATATATATTTTCTTATAATACTATAATTAAAGTAATATACTAATCTTTATATAATTAGTCTCTTATATAAAATATATACTATCTTTCTTAGAACTCTAGTAAAAGATCTTAAGGTATTACGCGTACTAGAAACGTATATATATTTAGAAATAGTAGCGCTACCTATAGTAATAGATTATACTAACTAAACTTAGTAAGTCTAAGAGCTATCTTATATTCTAGACTAACTATAATAAAGTTAGTAGTTAAATTAGTAGAATACTATAGTTAATATATAGGCGCTATTAAAGACCTAGCTAGTAGACTCTTAAGCTATAACTACTATAATTAGTTAGTTATAGTAGTAGACTTAGTTAGGTAATCTAGTAGTATCTAAAGCCTATTCTAGTATAGTATTTAATAACTTAAATTAAGAGAATAATACTACCTAAATATAAAAGGCTAAGCCTAGTAGTAGGCGCTATATTACTATAGCCTTAAATACTATATTTTATTAGAATAATAATTATAAAATCTACTATCTAGACTTATACTAAGTACTTAATAAGCCTTATTAGTTTATCTTAAGTTACTATATCTTAACTACCTACTATAAATAAGCTACTACTAATATAGATCTTATATATTAAGTAGAGAATAAAAAAAGTTAGAATATTAACTACGTTATACTTTACTAGCTAAATAAAGTAAGCTTCTTAATATAAAATAATATTATTATATAAGTTAGTAATAATAATAAGTTTAGAAAGTTAGTATAGAAATATTCTATTATATAGTTTAATATTATTATTAAATATATAAAACTATAAGTTATAAAAGAAGCTAATATAGCTACTACTTAAGAAGTATTAAATAAAGTAGTAATAACTAAGTATATAACTAATAAATATATTAATATACTTAAAGCTAAATAGGCCTAGTACTATAAGGAAATAAAAGAAAAGACTACTACTAGTACTCTTACTATTACTAACTAGTAAAAGTAGATTATATAGATAAAAGGTAAATTAAAGAAAGTAGCTACTACTATTAGCTAAGTCTATTAAGTATAAAATATATTAAAGAATAAGGTTACTAAATAAGAGAAGAATATAATAAGTATATAGAAAGCTTTTAATAACTTATAAGAATAGTACTAATCTAAGAATAAAAAGACTTATTAGAAGAATATATTTAACCTCTCTAACTTCTTCTTATTATTAGATAATAATAATAATAAAGATAACTACTAACGTTATTAAGACTATAACTACTAATAATAATTAAAGTCTTTTAAGTAAAGAGATACGTATAAGAAAATATCTATTATAGAGTTTACTAACTATATTTATAAGAGTAAAGAGTATAAACTCTACTATTCTAACCCTCTATTATACTTAAGTAAGATCTCTAAGAACTTAGAATAATAAATAGTATCTACTAAGACTAAGTTTAGAAGGTCTTATAAGACCTTCTCTAATAAATAAGTAAAAGTAAAGTTTTTATAAGGTTTTCTTAAGAATACTACTTATTAGGCTATTTATTTATAAGCTTTACTATAATTTAAGAACTACTATAAGTATTATTAGAAACTATATAATAACCTAAAGAAGTACTTTAGTATATAAAACTACTAAAAGAATACCTTATATAAGATTATATTTTATAAGTTAAAGTAAGATAATAATAAGTTTATTAGTATATAGTTTAACTAGTTTAATATTACTACTATTAAAGCCTAACTTAATATTATAGTAAAGTATTCTTATACCTTAGCTAACTTAAATAATAAGTATAAGAAAGTAGCTACTAATAATACTTTAGTAAATAAGACTTAAGTATAACTACTTACTTATCGCGCTATTAAACTAAACTATAAAGTAGCTTCTAGACTATTATTATTATTTAACTATAATAAGACTAATAAAGATAAGACTAATAAAGAAAAGAAGAATAATAAGAATAAGAAGTTACGCTCCTAAGAGGACCTAAAAGGTAGCTAGCGCTCTACTAACTAGTTTAAGAGAATTATAGTAAAGAAAGTCTATATAAAATATTTTAAGTTAAAATATAGACCTACTAACTCTAGTATACCTTATAAAGACTAGACTAAGAAACTATTTAGTAAATTTAAAGAAATATACCTTATAAATAATAATAGTAAGATTACTACTTACGCTACGAAGTTATTAAAAGAGTAGTTCTTAATAAAAGTTACTATTAAGAACTTATACTTACGTAAGAATTATAAGCTATTAAAGATACTATTTATACTATTAAAACCTTACTTACTTTCTTAAAACTAGTATATATATTATTAGTATTATTTAGTTACTATTATAACTATTTATATAATAAGAATAACTATAGTATTTTTAAAGAACTATAGTCTATATAAATTAAGAAAGATAAGCTAGGCCTACCTAACTACCTACTTTACTTACTATAAATAAAGTTTATTAGTTACGTAAGTAGCTTAGAAGAAGTAATTAAAGCTCTTACTCTACTTAATAATAGTTATTTAGAATAAGTAGTAAGTTATAGTTTTATATAATAATATAAGCTAGATATAGTATTTTTTATTAAGCTAGTATAACTAAAACTAGTAAATAAAAAAATAGTAGGAAAGTTAAACTCTATAGTATATATTAAATTAGCTATTAGAAATTATATTAGTAAAAAATAAATATAGGTTACTAATATAAAAGGCTATAACCTTATTATTAAATAACTCTAGCTAGAGTATTATAATATATTAAAAAACTACTCTTATTATATAATAATACTTAATAGCCTATATTATTATTAGAACTATCTTACTAAGAGTTTAGTAGTTTAAGTTACCTATTAATATAATAAGGTATTAGTAGAGGATATTATACCTTATATAGTAAATAATATTAGACTAATATCTACTTAAGCTATTACTATATTTACCTACTATAATAATAGTAGTATTACTTAGGTCTTTCTAGAGATATAGGATAACCTAAATAAGTCTAGTAAAAAACTACTATAGTTCTTATACGCTAATTTATTTACTACTAATTATATAGCTCTTATATAAAAAAACTTTTAAAAGTTCTATAAAAAGCTTATATTACTAAAAGTTATAAAAGTAAAGCTCTACTAATAGGTTTAACTAGAGTACTACTACTTAATAGACCTCTAGAACTTAAAAGAAGTAGATATATTACTTACTAGTAAGTATAATATAGACTATAAAATACGTCTTATTAAAGAAGCGTTTACGCTATAATAGAAGGTATATAGGTTATTAAGAATAAAAATAATAGTACTAAAGGTATATATTAATAAAGAACTATTAAAGAGCTTTATTTATAAAAGTAAGTCTCTATATACTACCCTAGTATTAGTTATTAAAAAACCTAGAAGTAGTCTCTAGATTTATATTAACTATTATTAACTAAACGCTCTTACTATTAAGAATTATAACGTACTACTATTTATTTATAATATACTAGCTAGACTTAATAAAGTACGTATATTCTTAAAATTTAACGTTATTACTATCTTTAATTAAGTTCTTATAAAGAAAGAGAATTAGAAAAAAATAGCTTTTTAAACTAGGTTTAGTTTATATAAGTATATTATTATACCTTTTAGCTTATATAATACTCTTAGTATATTTTAGTTCTTTATTAATAGCGTACTTTATAAGTTTTTAGATAATTTCTACTTAGTATACCTAGATAATATTCTAGTATATAGTAAAACTAAGTAAGACTATATTATCTACTATAAGCGTATACTCTAATAACTAAAAAATACTAGCTTATACCTAGATATTTATAAGTATAACTTTTATATAATATATATTAAATATTTAAGTATAATTCTATTAGTAGAAGGTTTATAAATAAACTCTAATAAGGTTAGAGCTATTTATAAATAGAAAGACCTTTATACTATTAAAGACGTATAAGTATTTATTAAATTTACTAACTTTTATAAGTAGTTTATTTATAAGTTCTTTAATATTATTAGACTACTTATTAACCTTATTAAGACTACTTTACTAGGCTAGAAGTTAGACTTTAATAATAAGGCGCGAACTATCTTTAAGAAACTAAAGACTATATTTACTAGTAATATAGTACTTACTTACTTTAATTTTAAATTAAAGTTTATTATTAAATATAACGCTTTAGACTAGGTTATATTAAGTATCTTATTATAATAGTACTCTACTAAGAACTAAGTTAACCTTTTATAGCTTATTACTTACTTTTTTATAAAGATAAAACTTATAAAGTTAAACTATACTATTTATAATAAGAAACTACTAGCTATTATTAAGGCCTTTAAAGAGTAAAGACTAGAACTTACTAGTATAAGAGATTTAGTAGAAGTATTTTTAGATTACTATATATTATAATAGTTTATAATAATAAAATAGTTAAATTATTACTAAGCTTAGTAGGCTAAGTTTCTATTAGAATTTAACTTTATTATTAAATACTAACTAGGTAAATAAAGTACTAAGCCTAATAGCTTTACGTAGAGAATAGGCAACGTACTATAAGGTATTAATAATAATAAGTTATAGTATTAATAATAGTAACTACTAAAGAACTATATATTTAAGAAACTAAAGAACCTTATTATTATAGTAATCCTCTCTTTATATAATAATAGAAGCTATATTATATATACTACTACCTATATTATTAATAATAATATTAAACTCTTTATATATAAGCTTACTAAAGCTATATATAACCTAAGTAAAGAGATATAGTATAGTAACTTAGAAAAGCTATTAATATTAGCTTTAGTAAGAGAGCCTACTAATAATAAAGATAAGTAGATATTAGACTAGGAGCCTAGTAATAAGGATAGTATTAACGCTTAGAAGCTTATAGTTAGTAGAGACCTACTAGTTTCTTAGGAAGATATTATAGATAAAATTAGGTAACTAATAGAAGTTAATAAAGTTATATAGATAATTATTACTTATAAGAAAGCTAGTTATTAACGCCTCTTATATAATCTTATTAAACGTAGAGTTAAACTAGACTTAGCTTAGTACTAATATAAGAATAGTATTATTTATATTTATAACTAAATCTATATACTATATAATAAAGATAAAGTACTATAAGTATAAATTATTTATCTTTATTATAATACCTCTATTAGTAAGTATAGTAGTAAATATACTACTTATAAAAAAGTAATATATTACTACTATTAGCTCTTTACTATAGATACTATTACGTATTATATAAAGAACTACTTTACTTATTAATACTTTAAACTATATAAAGAAGAATATTATAGTTTACTAAGTTTCTTACTAGTTACTACTAATTATTAGTAGAGTATTATAGTAGATTTTATTACTTTACTACCTACCTCTATATATTATAGTAGAACCTATAAATATATTATAGTTATTATAGACTAATTTACTAAGAAGAAGAAGTTTATACTACTTATAGCCTTAAATATAGTAACTATTACTTAAGCTTTTATTAAGTACGTTTAGTAAGAAAAGAGTTACTCTTATAAGATTATAAGTAATTATAGTACTTAATTTATATTATATTTCTAGAAATATCTATATAAATATATTAGAACTTACCTTAAACTATTAATAGTATAGTACTTTAAGATAAATAGCTAAACTAAAGTTACTAATACTACTTTAAAGATCTACTTATACGCCTTTATATATTATAATTAGAGTAATTAAGTAGAACTATTACTTATTACTAAGTTTTAAGCTAATAATACTATATCTACTATAACTAGCGTTATACTATTTTATATAATAAAAAGATACTACTCTTATAATAGTATTAAGCTACTTATTTATAAGCTTATTATAGAATAAAAGGCTACTTATAATATTAAGGCTACTAATACCTTTATCTAACGTATTAAATAACTTAAGAAGTACTTAAAATAGAGTATTATATAGGCCTACTTAAAGATAAAAAATTAGGCTAACTATTACTAGCTACTTATACCTAAATACTATATAGAAGATTAAGTTATACTAGATATAAGAAATATTAAGATATACTAACTATTAAAAGGCCTATCTTTAAAGAACTTTAGTTTATTTATAGTACTTAAAAGTTATAAAAGAAAGGCTTATAAGATTAATTTATCTAGATACTAAGATCTTAGTAAATTATATCTAGTCTTTTATCTAGTTCTACTATACCTAGTTAATAGTAAATCTATACCTAGTTAATATTAAGACCTTTAAAGTCTAGTTAATATAAATAAAGAGAGTTAAGAGAAGTAAAAGGTTAAGAATATTCTTAATACTAAATTAGATAAATAACGCGTAGATCTAGTAACGTAAAAGCGTAGTATAGTTAAATATTTAATATAATAAAAAGAATATAATAAGCTTATCTAAGAGTATTATAATAATCTTATAAGCTATTATAAACTTATTACTATATACTATAACTACTACTTATTAATTCTAATTCTATATTTATTTATAGATAAGTAGGTATAAAAAAAGTATATAGCGTATCTATAGTTAAAGTAATTAAGTAATTAAATACTTATATAATATAATAAAGTTATAAAAAGACTAGTAACCTAAGAAATAAAGTCTAGGCTTACTATTAGTAGGTTAAAGGTAAATTACTTACTAGGCTTATTAATACCTACTTTATAGTATAATCTAAAAGACTCTATTAGTAGAGCTAAGTTTTAAAGCTACTTTAATATTTAACTAGTAAATATATAGCTCTAGGTTTATATATAATTTAAACGCGTAAAAGCTATATTTTTTAGAAGAGGAGGTAGTATTATAGATTCTTTATAAGCTTTATAATATTATCCTCTATTTATACCTCTACTATAAGAAGGAACCTACGCTACGTTATATAACCCGCGTATAAACTAATAAAAGAAGGTTTCTTTATTCTAATATAGTTTATAAAACTATAAGATTTTTATAGTTTACTTCTTATACGTATTTTCTTATAATACTATAATTAAAGTAATATACTAATCTCTATATAATTAGTCTCTTATATATATTATAACTAAGTAAGCGTATAAATATAAAATAATTACTAGATTCTTATAGTATTAAGAAGTAAGGCCTACTTATAAAAGTATTATTTCTTATCTATTTTAGCTATTAATATCTTTATCTTTATTCTAATACCTATCTCTTACTTCTACTAATATATAAACTTATTAAAGATATTTTTATAAGTTTATATTAAGTCTAAAAAGTTATTTTATAGTATTAAGAGTACTTATTAAGTACTATAAGTATATAAGAAGATTTCTTATAACTTTAGCCTTATTTTATTAGTATACGTTTTTAACTAGTATCTAGGTATTATAGTAACCTCTTTCTCTAAAAGATAGTTATAGCTAAAGCTTACTCTATTTAATATTTATTTAACTCTTTACTTACTATTAATATTACTATTTTTTATAGTAAGTAAATAAAACCTTATAAAGTACTTAATACGCTAAGAGGCTATACTAAAGTAATACTTCTTACTACTACTATTATAATACTTACCTTATTAATTATAAACTATTAACTAGTATATTTTTATATTATCTTTTTAGCTTTATTTAATATACGCTAATTTATAATCTTATACTTACTAAGTTACTAATATAATAGTAGCTAAGTAACTCTTATATATATATTCTAGAAAAAGTAAGTAATTATAAATCTATTAGTTAGTCTTTTAAAAGTCCTAAAGATTTATATTACTACTTATAATAAGATTCTTATAATTCTTACTATTTTAGATAAGATTTTCTAGTATAGTAAGAGTAGGTACTAAGACTTAGGCGTTATTAGTAGTAGTAACTAATTCTAGAGGTATTACTACGTAACCTACTAGCTTATTAATATTAGAGCTATTCTATAAGAATATAGGCGTTAATAGTATTAGTAAAAGTAAGAATATTAATATAAGTAACTTTATTTAATATAATTTAATTAATATAGTAAAACTAGTAATAAATAGTATATTTAAGAATAATTATAAGTTTATAATCTATAAGGTAACTAACGCGCGTACTAAATAATAATACTACTAACGCTAAACGCGTATATTATATTATAATAAAATACTATCTAAAAATAGTATAAAAAAACGTTAAGAAATTAAGTAAGTATTAAATCTACGCTAATTTTCTATAGTATCGCATAGTGCGACAATTGGCGCGGCTTTATACTAAAATTGGATTAGAGTGGTGTTTTTCAGCCAGAACAGTGGTGCTCAATAGCAATTCCCGTCAAGGATAAGTTGCGGCAAAACGCACCAATCGCACCATACCGACTACGGCCCTAATGTCGTTATGAGGAAATACGAACTAGGATACATCATGCACCTGTGCCACTTTCGCGCTTCCCGGTACATAGTATGTTATCAATCTTCATGCATATCCTGATCACGTTTCCACAGACCCCGCAGTACATTATGGAGTCTCCAAAAAATCAAAATTCCTGCGAAGCTGCTGCTGTGTAACGTGAGTCCAAGATGAACGTCCCTTTGAATTTCTGCGATGCGAAATGGCTTCTTTTGTATATCACTCTTGGCATCGTTCTAGTCAACAAGTATCGAAAATACCGACGATTACAAGCTTTCCCAGGTCCATTTAGCACTGGGTGGTCTGAGCTATGGCATTCATTCGCAATCTGGAGTGGTGATTGCCACCTCAAATACAAAGACGTTAACGATAAATATGGTGAGTCGCACATCTACAACCAATCAGTCAGATGAAGGCGTATCGCTGTTTTCCAGTGGATAATCTGATAAATCTAGGACCGATTGCTCGTGTCGGGCCTAATGATTTGATCACTTCCTCGCCAGAATTACTTGCGCATATGAGTGCTGTTCGCTCGCCCTACACTCGATCAATGAAGTATAGGGAGTCGCGCGTAAAGCCAGGGGAAGATCATGTGTTCAGCCAAATCGATGAAGAAAAGCATCGGATACGTCGGCAGCAAATGGCATCTGGCGTATGTCACAACTACTTTTGATCCGTTTACGTTTCTAAGTATTGCTTACCAGTATTCGGGCAAAGAAAATCTCGAACTCGAGTCTGATATCGATCACCGGGTGCAAGAGCTCATACACCTGATTCGAACCAAATATTTGTCAACCGTAGATCGATCCAACCCTGTTGATATTGCCGAAAAGATTCAATACTTCACACTCGACGCTATTTCTAGCATTGGCTTCGGTCACCCATTTGGTATGCTCACGGGCGATTTAGATGTCAATGATTATCTCGCTTCCATCGACGAAGGCCTTGGAATCATGACTTTCACAGGAGCTTTTGGATTGACTAACCTCTTGCAATGCCCTCTCGTCGCCCGACTATTTGGACCAACAGAAACGGATAAAGGCGGAATGGGTAGGATGATGTACATGGCTCGAAGTGTGATCGACGCACGTTTAGCCAAACCAACACAAGGTCGGTCTGATATGTTGGCTGCCTTTATGCGACATGGATTGGATAGAGAAGATTTGTTTCGAGAGTCACTCTTCCAGCTAGTAGCTGGGTCAGATACTTCCGCAACAGCAATTCGCTCGATTCTGTTATATTTGATCACGCATCCGCAGGTTTACAAAAGACTACAGGCTGAGGTAGATATGGCAGCGGTCTCCGATTGCTTCAAATCACACAGCGGTACTGGCATTCCATCTGACAATACCTTGAAGGCCATGCCTTATTTGCAAGCTGTCGTGCGAGAAGGCCTTCGAATGCACCCACCTGTTGCTGATTCCGTACCAAAGAAGGTACCTGATAATGGGGACAAAGTGTTTATCGATGGGAAGGAATTTTTCCTTCCTGGTGGCACGAATATCAGTTCAAGTGTTTGGAGTCTTCATCGAAATCGGGCAATATTTGGTGATGACGCAGATTGCTTCCGCCCAGAACGGTGGTTGATCAACGAAGATGACGATAGGGAACGCTTATCCACCATGAGACGTACAATAGATATGGTGTTTGGGTACGGTAAATACCAGTGCCTTGGGAAGCCAGTAGCATGGATGGAAATCAGCAAGGTGATATTTGAGGTTCGTAGCAGTCCTGGTACAAACCACTGGTCTTGCTAACATACAATACAGTTTTCCAAGCATTTTGAATGGTCCTTAGTGTCCCCGGAGAAACCTTGGAAGTCTCGAAACTGCTACGGCATTTTCGTACAGAAAGAAATGTGGGTGACAGTGACGGAGCGTTGAACGAAGTGAGCAGAACGATGCGCAGTTTATTCCTGTTCTAGTTGGAAGCTTCAGTGCTTACGATAAAGTACAAGAAGCAATCCAATAGTCGAAACTCGATAATGTTACAATTGCAAGTTCAAGCCTGCGCTCGCAGTAATGTGCTCTAGGAAAGCAATTGAAACAAACATTCATAGTGACCATAAACTAATATTCAAAACCTTATGAAGCTCTTATTGACTACGTGTATTTCAAATTAGAAGATTCCTTTCGGGCAGCGGAGAGTGTTGGCTTTCATATTGGGTGCACGGACGGCGCTGTATATAAAAGACCAAATGCGGATTAGTGGCTGAGAGTGCAAGGGCATCTCTAATCAGCGCGTGTGGTGCTGCGACTATAACGTCACTCTTTCACATCTTCCGCCCACAATCTCGAAGTGCATGTGCAAGCTGACGCGCAAATACTTGCAATGCCACCAAAGGGCTCCCGAAAATCTGCAGTCGCTGCACCTAAGAATACTCTCGTTCTCGACAACGGCGCATATACCATCAAAGCTGGCATCGTGCGCAGCAATCCTGAAGGACCATCTTATGACGACTGTAGCGTAATACCAAATTGCATAGCGCGAAGCACGCGCGACAAACGCACATATGTTGGGTCTGAACTCGACGACTGCAAAGACTTTGGTGAATTGGCCTTCAGACGCCCAGTAGAGAGAGGTTTCATTGTCAATTGGGAGGCAGAGAAAGCTATTTGGGAACATGAGTTCATGGGTGAAGCAGTTACAGAGGGACTAAGGGTGGGTACGCTCAGCCGCATCGTCTGGATTATATAATGTACACGAGCTGACCTGGTAGTGTAGTGTGAACCGAAAGAAACGAACTTGCTCCTCATGGAGAAGCCGAATTGTCCCAGAGAACTACAAAAGAATTGCGACGAGATTGTCTTCGAACAGTTCGAATTCAGTGCATATCACCGATGTGTAGGGCCTACCCTGAACGCGTACCACCCTGCAAGCGGTTCAGCACTCTCAGCTCTTCCCCAAGAGTGCCTCCTCATCATCGATACTTCATATTCAGATACCACGATACTGCCACTGTATAATGGCAAGCTCTTACAAGCAGCAGTGCGGCGGCTCTCTGTTGGAGGGAAACTACTCACAAATTATCTCAAAGAGCTTGCATCCCTGCGGCATTACAACATGATGGAGGAGACATACCTGTTGAATGAGATCAAGGAAGCCGTTTCGTATGTCACACCGTCCGCGCACGACTTTGCCCAAGATCTGGAACGAACTTGGAAGGGAAGGCTAGGGAATAAGCGCGAGCTGGATTCAAGTGTTGTGGTTGACTACGTTCTACCCGACTACGAGGGCGCAATACATGGTTACGCAAGACCACACGATCCGTCAAAACAACGCATGCGTCGTGGACTACAGCCATTACAGGGACCAAGGGAAGACCTACTTCCCATGGGCAACGAACGCTTCGCTGTGCCAGAATTGCTTTTCAATCCATCAGATATCGGTATACAAGAAGCAGGAATCCCTGGAGCGATCATCGAGTCGCTAAGTGGTTTACCAGAAGCCTTGAGGGTGGGGCTGCTGGCGAATGTAGTAGTTGTTGGTGGGAATTCACTTATCAAAGGATTCATTGAGCGATTGGAGTCTGAATTAAGGGCTCTTGTTCCAGCACAATATTTACTTGGTATATCGCGTGCTGAGGATGCGATCAAGCACAGTTGGTTGGGAGCAGCGCGGTTCGCCAGTCACCCACAGCTGCTGAAGGAAGTACTCGTCACCAAAGCAGAGTACGACGAGCGGGGATCAACATGGTTATTGAAGAAATTTAATGGTGATAAGTGATGCCATAGCAATATACAAAATATCCTTATATATCACATGCTCTTCTGATCTCATCACCGTCAAGTCTTGATTTGTTGTTGTTCGGGGCTATGGCAGCTCTCATTGGTCAATGTGCGGCGCCTTGGCACAATGTACTTTTGAACATCGAAGGAGAATTTCGGCGCAACACCCATCTCCACATCTCGACCTCAATGCGTCGAATACCGCGCCCTTCTGGGGCAATCGAACCCTGTGCAGCTCTTTCGTCCTGTACACGACAACGTATACTGCCCTCGCCTTGCACGCACCTTCGCACCTCGACCGCCACATTTTCCACCACCCCATCTCAAGCCTTCCTGGTACCCGGCAAGCAGGACAAGAAGAAGCATCAGCAATTTGTGCGACGATGGCAAAAGCGTCTACTTGGTGACTCGGAGCCAATCGGCGCGCACGTAGATCCCTATGATCCGACCTCACCAATTCGAATTGCGCCAGAGGAGCAGGGCGAATACGAGGAAGTTTTGGAGGAAAAGTCAAGATCAGGTGCCCAGGATGAATTCACCTATCTTCCTGCTGAAGATTTGGGAGCTGAAAGGCCAGGCGCCAAATTGATGCGTGTGGGTGGAGAGGAGTGGCAGACGCAAAAGTGGGAGGGTGATCTGGCAAAAGAGTTTGAAAAGCTTACAAGGCGGACTTACACGCCTTTGACTCTGGATATGGCCAATGAGATCGAGGAACTCACGGGAACGCCATACACGCTGCGTGACGACAATCTCATGATGGCGCAGAACACACACGAACTTACTGGCCGGCCATATACAACTTATGAGTATGTCCCTCATGCATTTGAGACCCGACACAATCTCTGCTCTGACCTACATGCTGACTTTGTACAGTTTTGGACTCCACAGAAAGATCACTAAGCTGAAAGACATCCGAAATCGGTTCGTGCAGGCCGTTGCCGAGGTGTATACACTTAAGGAAGCTGGTTTGCAAATGGACCTTTCAAAGACTCTCAATCGTGGTGTTTATGACAAGCCGCGCTGGATTGAGGACATCAAGTTTCGCCGGACTGAGAGCGGCGAGTTAGCCCTTGCCTTTCCTAAGCACAAATCCGCTGAGCAATTCCTGAAGATCATGCAACAGACGCCAGAGTGGGAATCAGCGATAGCTGCAGAGGCTGAAGATCTTCTGGTTGAAGAAGGAGCCGATGTTTTTGAACAAGCTCCCCCTCAGGAGCCCGCACCCACAATGGATCCAGCTACACCAGCCTTCAAGCGAGCAGCAGTAGTTAAGATTGACCCTGAAAAGAAACCCTTTGATTTCATGTCTAACCGCCCGACTCCGCGCGCCGCCCCTACGAAGGTTGAAAAGGCAGAGAGTTCAGAAGTGCCTGTATCAGAGCCAAAGATTCCCACACAATCACCAATTGTCGAGCTCGTCTCTGCTGTGCATGCCTCGCAATCGACTGTGAGCGACTTGCGCCACTCAATTCTTCAACATAAGGCTCAGCGTCTTGCTGATAACTTAGCTGCCATTGAACGAACAGTTCGCCCCAGCAATGCCGGTGTTGATGATGTCAAATGGCGACACGTACCCGTCACTGACCCTGCCCTTAAATTCGCTGTAAGTCATATGGCGATGCGTTCTAGATGTCTAACTAACATTTATCTAGCTTTTCAAACGCCTCTACCAACTCACTGGCCTCCGCATCTCTGACCCACATCTCACCTCCACCAAAACACTAGGTGATCTCTATGGCCACCTTTGCGCTGCTGCGAAACCTCAAGCAACAAGTTTGTACAGCGCCATTCACATCGAGGGTCAGAAGGCACGAGAACGCGCGAAGCAACAAGCAGCAGACAAAGCAGCAGCACGCAAACGTGCAGATCTTGGTGATCTCATCACCCTTGGCAATGTTGAACTGCGTCGCGTCAAGGCCACCAAGACCGAAAAGCGCACTAAGACTGGTATGGACAAGGTACTTCAGTATGCACTCTGGGAGCGTGGCCTTACAGCCTCTGCTACACAGCAGCAAAGCAAGCCGGCCGATGAGAATGCATTAGGCTTCCGTCTAGGTTTCAAAAACGCAAAGGAAGGTAGCAGGGAGGTTCCAGAATTTGGTAAAGTTGTGTCAAGCAAGGGGGCAGCTTTGCTGGCAAAGAGGACGAGGAAGCAGGTAGAAGATCTGGAAGCACAGGTCTTGAAGGGGTGAAGCCCATGAGCCTATTACCTTGCTCCAATAAGGTGGAGAAAGCATTGTATGATATGTATAATCTGGGGTTGCATGTGTACAGCATCTATGCCAGTAATTCATGGCCTTGTAACGTTGATTATAACACTACAATCAAACAACAATTCAACTACGACAACTCCCAACATCAAGTGTCTTCTATCTTCTTTATTTCTATATGTTTACATTCTATGGCAAGCGTAGACGTGCAACCCTTCCCTTCGATCCAGAAGCCCAGCACGTATGCCTACTAACACATTCCACTGCATCAAAAGTACCATTATCAAAGTTTCTCCAGGTCCTACCGCCGTCAATGGTATAATCCGATCCACTAGTCCCAACGGCAACAGCCATCGCAGCACGTCCAGGTACCCAAGACGCACCAGATCGATACCCTGCAGGAAACTTTTCTGAAGCAACCCACGTCTTCCCCCCATCATCCGACCAAGACGAAATATTCACATTCCCATTTGGAACTTGATAATCCCCACCCACAGCAATCCCATTCCTCGCATCTCTAAACCGCACCGAAAACACACCCGCAGCCGCTCCTCCGGTAATAGAACTATCACTCACATCCCACCGCCTCCCATCCTCACTTCGAAACACACGTCCAGGATTCACACCGCCGGATGCAATATACCACCGCCCAGCCGCCGCCTCAATACATGTCCCCGAAGCCGCAAATCCAGACTCGCCACTCAGCGCGGCGGGCATACCCGCTGGATCGACTATTTTCCAAGTCGCGCCCGCATCCCACGTTTCTATGAGGCGAAACTTGCCGTTTACAGGATCACTCATTGCAAGACCATGTTTATGATTTTCAAATGCCATGCAATCGTAAAACGCCGTAGGCTCATCGTTGATAAACGTTGGTTTCCACGTCTTCCCCGCGTCACTGGTTCGATAGATGCGCGAGGCGTTGCCCTCGCCTATGGAGAGGACGACGGCTTCGTTGCGCGACCATGCTTGGATGTCGCGGAATTCAAAGGTCGATGCGTTTTCTGGGTGGAGGTTGGGGGAGATGTTGGTCCAGGAGAGGCCGGCGTTGGTGGTAAGTAGGACGGTGCCTTGGGTTCCGGAGATCCAGGCTGTGTGCGCTGAGAGGGGGGATAGGCCGCGGAATTGGTGGGTGGTGTTTGTTGGGGTGAGGGTCCAGGTTGGGGGTGGAGGGTGGTTGGGGAGGGCTGAGGTGAGGGTTGAGGTGGAGAGGAGTGTCAGGATGGTGGTGGTGGCGATGTGTGATATCATCTTGACGGTTTTTGGTAAAGTGAGAAGGAGAATGACAATTGTGTGTCACGAGTTAGGAATTGGGACTTAGAGCTTTTTATCAGACATTATATTCAATTCAGCCTTATCAATTGCACATCGTAGGAAAGACCCCGCTTTGAGTGACAAGCTGTAGCCTGTATAGGCAGGTCGAAGGTGTTCTTCATTTTACTTCGGTTGGAAGTTTCGCGAAGATGTTAACACAGGCCGTGAGCCTAGAAATCGGGAATTTCCATAGACATAGCTACTTGAAGCTACTCGGGATGAAGTCCAGTATGGTGCTCAGGAAGGGGAGACGTGGGATGGTAGATGATGTAAGGTTTCGGAGTTAGGACGGCCCGCCGTGTTGCCCTGTCGATCATCGTGGTTTAGTTAAGACACGCAACACAAACACCACATGGCAACTCTGCGCGTTCCACCACGGCGATCATGAGGCTCAATATAGCGCCAGTATGGCAAGCCTTTGCCGTGCTGCTTCTCATGGGCGACCTTGTTCATGCTTCTTCGGGCGACAGAATGCCTGAGTTCAAGAATTGCTTGCAGGTATGCATTGCGATGGTGTATATCAGTATCACATGAAGCTCACCACTTCCAATTGCAGGTCTGCGAATACGCAAATTGTGGTGAAAAGCCTACTCCTATACGTACGATTACCCTCTCTAATATAATCCCAAATTCCAAAACTAACTTCTTGCCAGCATTACACCGTCGCATACTCCTTTGGGACTGTCCTGCTGAATGCGACTACACTTGTCAGCACGTCATCACCGATGCCCGTCTCGCACGCGACCCGCCTTACATGCAACCCGTCCATCAATTCCATGGCAAATGGCCTTTCTACCGCTTTATGGGCATGCAAGAGCCATTCAGTGTCATCTTTTCGTTGTTTAACTACCTCGCGCACGATTGGGGCATGTCACAGCTGCGCGAGCACATACCTGCTTCATATCCCTTGCGAAAATATTATCTCTGCTTTGGATATGTGGGTTTGGCGAGTTGGATGTTCAGTATGATCTTCCATACAAGAGACTTTAGTGTCACGGAGAAGCTGGACTACTTCGCGGCAGGTGCCAATGTTCTGTACGGATGCTACTACGCGCCGATAAGGGTATTCCGATTGGATAAGGATGAACCTAGAAAACAATCCCTACGAAGAGTGTGGACTGCACTATGTATGCTATTGTATGCATTGCACGTGGGCTACCTTTCGCTTTGGAGATGGGATTACACATACAACATGGCAGCAAATGTTGCAGTAGGTATCGTTGGAAACTTGCTGTGGAGTGGATTTAGTATCGCACAATACAGGCGAATTGGTCGCACATGGGCTGTATGGCCAGGTATTTGCGTTGCCTGGATAATGGTTGCTATGAGCATGGAGCTGATGGACTTTCCGCCATGGCTTGGGATGCTTGATGCGCATAGCTTATGGCATTTAGGCACAGTACTGCCAACTGTATTGTGGTACAAGTAAGTGCATTGCTCGCCCAGATAATTCATCAGCTAACACAAAATAGCTTTTTGATTAGAGATGCGCAAGAAGATTTACTCGCGTCAAGAGAGAAGAAATAGCAGAAGTAGCCTCCAGCTGCAAATTCAAATTTTAATGTTTTGTATACCTGGTTGGTGTACCAATGGATATGATGATTATCTGAACAGCACATTCCAAAACAATTCAAGTATACTCACTTTCACGCCAATTCCAATGGACCACGTTAAGACTGCTCAGTGCTCAGGTCATATTTAGGGAAGTCTCACGCGCGTAGCGAATTAAGCTCAAGTATAAGCTGCCGAAGATTGTCTTGGTATCTGTCGGCATTACTCTATGTCTTGATATGCAGCTCTCCACAAGCGACAACCTCGCAAGGGTAAATCGTATGTTCCATGTTCAATCGTGGTATATAAGATACATTCGTAGTATTGATCATCGTTGGTTCATTGCCCAACTTCCGACTTGACATCACACACAACAATCATTGAGATTTCATCGGGACCACTTGTAGTTTGAAGTTGATCTGCGGTTTCTCAACAATTGATTTCGATGGCCGGCCAGTCCCTTCTATACTTTGGCTCGGTTAGCGAAGCTTCCTAGTGGCATTGTCTATTGAGTGTACTCCAGACATGACCACTGCTGGGGCCTCGCATAAATGACGTGATAGGTTTGAAAGAGCTTAGGGATCAGCACTTGATTTCCTCGAGTTACATTCCACAAGAAAGTCCGTCCAAAGAGGAGAGTGCTGCTCCATTATATCCAACTATATCCAATGAAAACTCAATAAAGCAATTGACTGCGCCATCCCAGTGAGATGCTTCCGTCCGATTGGCATTCGCATATGTCGTTACACCATCTTACCGTGCCGCCGGGCGGTTGATAAATTGAAAGTTCTTGACTATGGAGATGCATGAGCTTCAACATGAATTCACTTGGTTCACATTAGCCGTATCCAGCCACGGCCCTTGGCCTTCCACAATTACCCGACGGATGTCTTGGTCCGCATCTTCTCCTGGCACAGTTTCGCGTTCATGCAGATACTGTTGTTACATCATTGGTATTCGTCGTTAATTCATTACCGTCCCGGTCTATATGGAACGGGTCGACCCTTCCACTTTCATGTGAATGCGATTTTCAGGATAAGTGCTCCTTACCCGTCTAGGTCAACGGCATGTTAAGTCAAGGTGGTGTCCTACGAATCAATACGAAGTACTGGCCTACCTCGACAAAGATCTCTTGCACAGGTCTAGTGTGATGGATACTTACGCCATCATAGGCTCGGTTAAATTCAGGGATCCTGTCGTCTTCATACTACTTACATACCATAACAACGAAGCCGTCATAGATCGCATCCCCACCCGTGCCTATCTTCACGAAACCGCGGCTTTCAGGTACAGTTGTTCGATCTAGTAGACGCCACTCAGACTGGTGATACTGTAAGTGGTTGCACTACAGCGCGGATGTTTCATATATTTGTTGGTACTGATGTTCGGTTAGTCAAAGTAATCTACGAAATGCAAGCCACCGCATCTTTCATGCACGCCACAATTTGTGTGGGGCATCAAGGTCTGTGCAATCCCGTGCCCCGTTCCCCCCGTTCCCGTGGTCTTCGATTTTGGTGGGCATATACACGCCCCTACCTTAATACCAGACAGCTATGATGCCTGGTCTCGAACTTCAATCTTCTTAGCGAATCATCAACTCCACGAGTGATGAAATCGCCGTGATCGATGATCTGATATTGGCTTGATTTTCGAACGGACGTCGTTCATTTCCTAGCACTCAAGCTGTGAATCAACAAGAATTGAGACCCGATGCTGTGAACTTCAATTGGCAAAGCAATTTCCATCTTTTAGGTAGTACATTGAATTTACTTATAACATCCAGGGGGACCTTCTCGACTTGCGTACTTCCAATACGTACCCTTCCCGAATCGTCTCCATCACAATAGGTGTAATTCTTAGTGACCCTTACATAACTCAAATGTAATAAGCAAAATCGCCGTCTTGCCCAAGCCGATGACCCCAGCCGGAACGTTGAGAATACGAGCAACGGCAAAACATACTCTTGGCTCAAAGCAGTCTGGGCCTCAAGACTTGATCTGCTCGAGTGGTACCCCTTGCCAGGAATCGGGGACTGCGCTAGGTTATGCACCCCGCAACTTATAACGATCAACAGTGCTGCGCGATCGGGATAAGCCTTTGCTGCCCTGCATTTAGCCAAGTTCAAACCTGGCGCAATATGAGATATATCAGACACTCGTCGCTCTGACGAGCATGGATCCATTGGGATCTCCAGGATTTCTACTTATAGGTCTTTCTTGTCGGATCTCACGGCATCGCTAATCATGTCTGCTTTTCCTCAAATCCCTCCCGAGGTAGTGACTGCTCTGGCCAAGGAGAATCGATCTCCTCTAATCATAGGAATAGTATCGGCTTTCACTGGCCTTGCGCTAGTATGTGTGTTGCTCCGGTTTTATTCCCGCGTGAAGCTCGTGGGTATTGTTGGTCTCGAGGATTACTTCATCGTGCTCTCTATGGTAAATAAATCCCTAGCTATTCCCAATGATCTTGACTGACGGTTTGTACCAGGTATTCTCGATATGTAGTTCGGTATGTCTGATACAAGGCGCGAGATATGGCAATGGGAGACACTCTGCCAATGTCCCTTTTACCAATCTTGAACTTCTCTTGAAGGTACGTCGATCATATCTCGCATGGATACCATTTTCTAAGATTTTCAGTACCTCTTCTTCAGCATCATAGCCTACCATGTGACCTTGACCGCGACGAAACTCTCCATTTTGCTTCAATACAGACGTATCTTCACTCTCAAGAATTCGAGAACCCCTATCTATATTGTAATGGGAATTTGTGTTGCTTGTGGAATAACTGCCGTCGTTACAGCCATCTTCACGTGCATTCCTGTAAATGCTTACTGGGATGTCATGAAGAGGCCATTCGCGAAATGTGTCAATCAGGATGCGTAAGTTAAAAGCACAGTAGCATTCGTGAGTCTTCTGACAAAAAATAGCATGTACCATGCCAACGCCGCGCTCAACATGACAACAGATCTTTTAGTCGCTGCCCTTCCTGTCCGCTCACTATGGAAGCTACAAATTGCGATGAGGCAAAAGATTGCACTATTGATGATTCTAACAATCGGTTGGTTGTAAGTGGACTTCTGGCGCTTTGCATTATCGCATGCTCACCATCATACAGCGTCGTCGTCATCTCAGCTCTCCGCCTCTACTTCCTCATCCTAGTAGCCAAGCACCCAGAAGACCAAACCTGGTACAGCGCACCTGCAGCTTACTGGTCTGCCGTCGAAGTCAATCTTGCGATTCTATGCGCATCCACACCCGCCCTAAAACCCCTCGTCATCAAGATCATTCCCATCTTCGGAACAAGGTTCGCGTCCAAGCCATCACACGATGAGTCAAGTCGTTCATATATCACCAACGACTCAAAATTTAGTGGGCCATTCGTGCGATTGAAGGGCAGGCCAAGTCAGTCAAGTGTAGGCAACGAAATTCATCTCGAACATGGTGTGACTGCGTTGCCGCGCGTGTACAGGCACTCAAAAGGTGAACCTTGGAAGGAAATCCACGTTACGAGGGAGTTTGAGCAGCGCTCTGATAACGAAGGGAGGTCGAGTGATGATAGTCGGAAGGACTTGTATGCTGGACATGCTAGACCTGGATTGCGGGGATGAAATTCTCTTACTTGTAAAGAATTGGTTGAAGAGTTATTGCATAATTTCGGAAAAGGTGGATTAGGCTAATACATTGTATACCCCAAGCTTAGTCAATCAGTATGTTAATTCTGGGCCGTATGATTTATGACTTGATCAATTCTCTTATGGATCAATGGTAATGATGTCACAAATCATAAGGATCACTGTGCAGCATGTTAAAAACATATCATTGAAAGACTCACCAAAGACGACACAAAGATATCTTCCGAGAAATTATACGGCCAGGACTTCATGTTAGCTGTTCGATAACGATCAAAAAGAGGGAAATTGCAGAATGCATTGTCAATATAAACTTGCATTGTTTATGATCTAGTCTACATTTGGTGAATCAAGTGATTGGCTCATGACGAAATGGTGTCACCATGTTCAACCACGGCCGGAGGAGTCTCAGTTGATTAGCTGCCTCATCTGGATCTCTGCCAAAAGTATGTCGAAATGATTTAGCGTCCCAAAATCTGTTTTTCAACATTTGCGCTGACAAGGCAACAGACTGCCTATAGAAAATCTCAAGTTCCTCCACGCCTTCTTCCTTGAGTTTAGCAGGGTCGCAGGTTGGATCTTTTCCTTCCACTTCATCCATTTTCCAAGCGCCAGATTCATCAACAGTGCATCTAACCTTTATCGCATCAAATTTCTTTAAGGGCTCGGTTGCAGCGGGTGCCTGGCTTTCCCAGATGGTACCAATCTGCTGTGGGGTCAGTAAGATGGATTTGACGCTATGACCAAGGCTGAACTCGGTATATATACACCTACTGTAATAGCCCCCTCACTTTTCACAATAGACCAGTGTTTAATTCCAGTCTCGTTCGTAGGTTCCTGGGAAAACCCTTGGACGGAAAATACCGTGGTTCCAAGGTCGAGGAATTCGGATAATGTAGCCTCGGAGATGTTATTAAGCACAGTAGCAACAGCATGCCACAGGAGTACTTTATGCTTCTCGGGATCGTAGGAACTGAGTTCGATGATATGAGGCTTGTTCCAGGCAGGTGATCTGTGCAGCTTATCAACGTCTTTAGAGGGTTGATCAGTCATGGCACAGAATATGTGCGCAAACAGCGTCTCGAAGTATATTTGAACACAATAGTAATGGCTCAAAGAGTAGATTCCGTATACCAAACTCGTGTTGCAAGTCTCAGCCTATATATCGCTTGGGTGCAGTGACTCATATAGTGACTCTTGCAGTGACTGTGAAATGAACCAAGAAGTCTTCACAGCTGACGCATCATATAGGCTTCGTTTGAGGGAAAGTAATTGCAACTCATCAAGTTGAGAATGGACGCTTGGGATCCTCAGAAATATTACACAGAAACTTATGTGAAACGACAGTTTCCCCGAGAAGAGACATTCAAGATGGTATAAATAGATGGAAGAAATTTGAATAGCTTGAGGAAGCTCCAGTCTAAAATTTTATATAACTATTTAGCCTCCTAACACCAAATGTCGTCATGATTCGGGGCACTCTGGCGTATGGCTTGGCGCTCGCTGCAACAGCCATGCAGACTTGCCAACTGAATGGGTGAATTTGGAAGCGTCCCAGATTTCATTCCTCAAAAGCTGCTTCTGTAAATTAGAGGATTCTTTGCTTAGGTTGTCTTCCTTATACGAGTGCAATCGGACATCTTTACTTGTGAGAAAAGGAGGCTCAGGATCACGAATCCAAATTGAAACTGTGATGCCACTAAGTTTCCAAGTTCCAGAATCGTCAATTTTGAGGTGAATGATTCGGTCATGTGGCTCATTGTTGTTTGAGCGAGTCAGGACAGTACCAACCTGTTGGTGAGTAAGTCAAAGACTCTTAAACAGTCAAAGAAGGTTTTTTTGAGTAGATATACACGTACTGAGACCTCACTCGGACTCCTAGTGATAAACCAGGCCGTCAATTCACCACCATCGGAATTGGAATTGCCCCATAACTGGAATTTACCCTCCTTCGGGTTCAGGAAGTCGGACAAAATATCTTTAGAGATGTTGTAGAGCACTGTAGCAACAGCGTCCCACAAGCATACTTCATGGGTTTTGGGATCGTATATTTTTAGATCAATGATACGAGGCTTATCTGGAGGCGACGGTAAAGGAAATTCATCGGTGTTCTTGAAAGGTTGGTGGTCGGTCATGGTAGGCAGGAGTCAATGATGAGGACAACAGTTATTGTTCAAAGAGAAGTTGTTGCATGAAAGGTCTCGGCCGCGAAACTCAGTATATGTAGAGCATTAGGTCAATGAGTCTTCACTTGAGGGTGACTCTACAGCGAGTCAGAGATTGCTCACGTACGCGCAAGCGAAAGTGACTGGACTGATTGAGGATATCAATAAAGTCATGCAGCAAAGAGGGGCTTTCAGTATGGGATTTGTATTTTTATAAACCACATGTGCCAACAGGCATAGTTTTGGATGCGCAAACATAAAAGCCATAAATGCATTGCATCATCCCACACATGAACCAGATTTGAACTAAAAGCAATGTAATTCAGGATGTCACAATATCAATGTGGTAGCCACGTATATATCATTGCTTAATTACGTACCGAGCGTAAACATAAACTCAAAATCTCTCTTCAACTGCTATCTTCGTGGAAGTGGCTCGAACAGCTGTTTGCGAGGTTCAAAAAGTCTCTTCCGAGCATGAACTTCGACGATGTTCTTTGAACTGTCCCAGACTTGCCTTTCCAAAATCAGCTGTGCCAGACTATGAGATGCCTTCTCCAAAGCTTTTTTGTCGTTGGAAGATCCTCCAGATATACATTCGAAGTTTCCCTGCCACAAGCCGTCTGCGGTTTGCATTGCGGAAACCCCGGATGCCGTATAGTTTTGCTCCCACTTTCCCGACTCATCAATGGAACAGTGAATGATATTCTTCCAGTTTTTGTTCTGAATTGGGTGATCATTTGCTGCACAGCGCCCGACCTATTTGTGTCATGAATATTTAATACGGTTAAGATATAATATATTGCTCTGTACTTACTATCACACTTTTGTCTTTTCTCATAATGATAAGGCATGCTTGAGTTTGATTCTCTTTCGGATTTATTTGAATCATGAAATCGCCATTGGGAAAATTGAGAAACTCAGTGAGTGACTTCCTTGAGTAATTGTAAAGTAATGTGGTGACTGCATCCTGCAACAACAATGGTGCGTATGTAGACAAGCTGTCATCGTGATTTTTTCGATCGTAAGTATCCAGGTCGACGATCCGGGTCGAATTACTGTTACCAGAGGCGGAAACCTCACCGGATACATTTTTGAACTGTAGTGGCATGATATGAGATCCACTGGCTCTGCAAAGATTGATATACTATATTGATAATGTCTATAACTTTGAGAAATATTGATATCGTGTAATAGTCGAATTTGAGACTGGTGTTTTCAGATATTGATGAAGAAGTGGATAGCTCCACCATGGGCGGGCGCCAACTGAGATTAAGCAAATGATGAGAGAGCGTGGATGATTCACACGCACAGTGCTATGAGTCTTCTTAGGACTTACACCCACGTGCTTTGAGCCATACAAGACGCCTCATGAGCCATATGAGACATGACTGTTCGCCACTATTTCGCAGTCAGCACGTGAATATTCAAAAGACTCCACGCAATTCTGATCGTGGCAATGGCGTCAGCGTAACGGAAATGATTACGAAGTTAAAGAAGTGGGATAAGTAACCACAGAACCATACTTTCCGATGTAAGGAACACTAGACAGTGGTATGTGAGAGGATATGAGAGACAAAACTCACGATATTCTCATTACCTCAAAATGACGGTGAGCCTAGTCATAAAATGAGTTATTTTCTGGCAATGACTGTTCAAGCAATGCCGGGCCGCAACCTTGAATACACGTGCAGTTATATTAGGCATTGCGGTGTCTTTGAGCTGACTGTAGAGTGATTCAGAGATTGCTCAAAAGTGACGTAGCAAGCGCTTGGGCTCCCCACAACAATGACAGGAGTGGCACAAAAAAAATCGTCACACTATCGATTTTGAAAAGATGGGCTAAAGGCGGTCATACATATAAAACTCGGATGGATCACACATACAATAGGAGAAGTAGTGAAGATACAGGCATGCCACTGCACGGCTCAAGTTTGGGTGACATCAGTCATCGGAGTCAAGCAATTTACAAATATGGGCCATTATATGTACACTACGGACTGGTCAAGAAAGCCGATTCGCACGAGTCCCGTCTACATCTCCAATAACCACTCATGCATCAGGCGTTAGTACTGGTTGGTCAGTAGGGTCGTCCACTTGGAACTTAAAATGATGGGTTGACTCGTCCCATATCTTGTTTTCCAACACAAACTGTGCCAGCATGCGACCTCTTTTAGACAAAACGTCTTGATCTTTTTCCGCCCCAGGAGGTATGTCTTTGATGTCGCTAGCCGACCACTTCCCCACAACGTCGGCCGAAAGGTATCCAGATTCTCCGAAATGAGCTTTCCAATCTTCAGAATCAATTGTATAATATAGAATTTCCTCCCAATTAGGAGTCTTTTCTTTCAGACATTGAAGGGTTCCGACCTGTTTATGTTAGTTTCGTTCCAGATACATAAAAATAATTGTTCAAATTTCACATACTAAAAGCCGATTCTTTCCCTTCACGAGCATGAACATTTGTACCGATGGGTTGTTTTCTTTAGCAACGATTTCAATTGTACCGCTCACCATCTCGTAGAACTTGAGCAGCGTCTCCGGCGAGTGTCTGAAGAGCATTGTATTAATGGCATCCTGCAAGAGCAAATCCTCGTCTCCAGGAGTGTAAGCTTCCAGATCGATCACACGGGTGGCGATATCCTCGAGGGCACCAGGAACGTCGTTACATATGTCAATGAATTTGAGAGGCATAATTTTGAACAGTGTAGTTTCTAGTAATTGAACTTGCAGGTAGATAAGTAGTTGATAAGTAATAGTGATTTATAGTATTCCGAAAAGCAGAGTAGTATTTATAGACACTGATACGGCATTGAGCAGTCATAACAACGATTAATGACACCAACTTTCGCCTATGTTGTTGGAGAACGAGTATGATTCATATGCAGAGCTGTATAGACCTTGAGTCATGGCTGAACAACGACAGAATATAGCCCTATCGCCTCGCTTTATTGTTTCATGGTAACTGGCATAGGCCATGTGGTGCAACCACATATGGCTGGGTGCCACCGCGGGAATGGCATTGCGCAACTCGACATGATTTGGCAGATGTGTATAATGCCGCGCAGAAGCACGTCTCTTTTCTACGCTACCACGGACCCAATGTGACGTACTTGCTCAGATCATAGCCTCAACAAAGCACAAATCTTAGACGCATAAATGACGACGACGGTGGCATTGCTATATATTATCTGTCACACATCGCTCGTCTAAGCATCAACACCTCGTGTTTAGTCACAAACACCTGGCTGAGTGCAAATTTCGAATCATCCTCCGACTCAGACCCCAGCTGATCTATTGCATCAACCAGGTCTCGAACTTTTGCGCCTTCCCATGCACCCTGACTATTCGTCCAAAAGACTCGCTTGATCCCAGCAGAAGCCATGTATAACACACAACGGTAGCAAGGACGCGAAGAGAGTACCGGAGGGTGTCTATCCGCGCGTTCGGAATCGGTGTGTCTTCTGAGATCTTCACTAGTATCCTTTTTGTTCAACTGCTCATGAAGCGAGCCTGTTGGTATGGATGTAGGCCGGGCTTCAACGTCGCCTTCAACTGCTTGTACACAACAGGTCTCTTCCTCGTCTTTGCTGTGAGGACCTTTTCGGCCTAGTCTTAGCACATAAATGTCTGCGCCACGAAGACGCAGATGGTTCGTTCTGGGTTTGCCTTGAACTGGGTTGCGACTTGTTCGCTTTGGTCGGTCTTGCAGTGTGGATCCCGACACTGGGGATTTGGATTCCGGCATCTGGATTGCATCATCGACATCGCTAAAACGCTTCTTTTTACGACAATAGTTGTTGCGCTTGTTCTTCCCCTCTTTCTCCTCTGACTGAGAGTCAGTTTTTTCCATAAGATCCCCGTTCAAATTGCCACTGTTGAACTCGCGGCTCGTGATATTCCTCCGCCGATGTGTGAACGGTCTTGATATATGCTTTGACGACACCCCACCGCTGTCGAGCTTTTCGTTTGGAACAACTCGATAGCTGGTGACTTTGTTTTTCATAAGACTTATCCTTGAAAGTTATCGCACAAGACACAGAAAGAGCGGAGTGAATTGCCATCATTTCTGAATGCATGGAAAAGGGGTGAGTTGTGAGTTTTCCGCCAGCCATGTTCTCGAACGGTATGAAGGAATTGATGCTGTCAACAGCCACTGCCCTGAGCTTCTTTGAGCTTCTCTTGGACTTCCTTCCTAGCCCAGCATCGCAGTCATTACCCCTTGCACGTAACGAAAATTGGCCTGTCTTCGATGCACGCCCATCAAATCCAGCACGGTAATCATTGTAACCTTGCCCAATCACTTTGCCACCTCTGACAACAATCGCACCGTGGCGATGATGTAGCGGTGACTTAATAGCCTGGTTCATGCAGAGGTTCAAATAATTATCTGTCTTCATCTTTCTTCTTGTGGGACTAGATTGTAGGTATTTGGCCCTGAAAGATTGTATTCGCTTAGGAATGGATATGCTGCTTAAAGGTTCTTTTGGAGCTTCTTGTCAACTTTTTGATATCGGGAAAGGCGAATTTTGGAACTGTATGAATCAAAGGTCGAAGTGATGAGTCAGTATTGGAGGAGACTCGTGGTCTACCTATTTGGGCTAGCGTCTTGGCTTATGACAGTTGGACATGCGTCACCATCCAACACCTGACACTGCACTTTATTGATTTTCCGTTGCTTTCAAAGCAGTTAACAATGATATTTACATGAAAGATATAATGTAGCTGGCGCGGTCTCTTGCGATCTGAGGCATCCGACCGCGTTACATTGTTGCCATCTATTCGGCCCATACGACTGCACTCAGTCCATCTTCGTTCTCAGGGATGCCAGTCGAACCAATCCTCAAATCAGCAACGCGTGCACCCAGCTTTCCGGTCTTGGTATCTCTCGAAACAATGGCGACATTTGATGTTGTCTGATCACCAATAGCGACAAAGTCACCAGCCTTGTTGATGTCGAATGTGCGAGGGTATGTTCCATAGGAAGAGGTGGTGTCAGTCCAAGTAAGCGAGCCATCAGTGCCGATTGTGTACTGAGTAATGGAATCACTTCCAGAGAACTTCTTATCGTTGCGGTTGGAAGTGTAGACGAAATTGCCCTTGACCTTGATCTCGCCAACCTTGGTACCTCGTGCAGCGGTAGCATTGCCTTGATAAGGAGTGATGGTCTGCTTGAATCCCAAGCTCAAGCATCCACCTGATGGGTACGACACAGTCCAAGCACCAACCGAGTTTGTCAACTCGTTTGCGATGTAGAGCATGGTGCCAGCTGCTGCACGGCTAACCCTAGACTTCGCGGTCTCTGGGGTATAAAACACACCATGTCGTGGCCCAGAACCTGGAGGCGCTTTTCCGGTTCCACATTCTGTGAGCTGTCCGGAGTTCTTCTCGATTTTGTTGATGCGGATAAGGTCGGCTCCTAGATCAGGAACAAGCAAGAAATCTCCAGTAGGGTCTACGAAAGCATGATGTGGATGAGGTGCTTCCTGGCGGGATGGATTTGGACCTTTGTTAGCCATTGTGTACTTCATAGTCTGTACTGGCTGTCCACCGCTGAGGGGCAACTTGAAAGTGGTCAATTGCGAAGTTTGGCTATTCGGTTGTAAGACAAAATCGACCAATCACTCTCTGCTTGACTTACTAGTGAGCATTTGCGATAAAGCTCTTGCCGTCCGCTCCACCGTATAGTGTAGTAGCAACAACACCTTGCGGTGTCGTACCCTTGCCACCAGCTGTCAAAGCACCATTATTGCCAATAGAGAAAGATACCAAGCTTCCTGTAGAGGGGCCCTGGAAAACCTCATCCGGAATATACAGAGCTTTTCCTGCACTATCGTATGTTATCCAACTTGGCAGGTTGTTGTTGGTCCTTGTCGAGCTGGTCAACGTCAAAGAGTTGCCATTGAACGTCAAGTAGTTGATCGTCCCCGAATAATGCGTCGCCCACAGATTCGCAGCACTGGCAACGCTGCCAAACAACGGCAAAAGAAGAGGGTTTGCGGACAACATACTTGAGGCTGAGGAATGACGTGACTGGCTTCAAAATCATGCTGCAGGACTCTAGTATGTATACTGTTCCTACTTTCATCTCATTTTGCCGCAAGTGTCGTACTCATCATCTGTGTGCATCTGATCGGCCTCTTGGTAGTCGACGATGAAACACAACTCCACAAGACCATACCCCAAGAGATCACTTTTCCATGCTTTTGGTTAAGGCTGCAGATTGCCGGATCTGTCTCGGTACCCAAAATATATTATTCGGATAAAACGCTTATGATGTGGACAATCTATGGTAATTAACATGCTTGTTTCGGACTGGGGTCCTGCGTTTCAACCGGTGGCTAGCCCAAGCAGGGACGGCGCAACGAGATTGAAACAGCCTCACCAGCTTCCTAGAATTTCAGGAAAATGATCTTATGACCGGAAGATCCCAGTCGTGGCCACCCGGTACTTAAGCCGCAACGCCGAGGACTTGCGCCGGTACTCATATGTAGGTACGAGTGAGATTGCGGTCACACCAACGTGGAAAAGTGAAGCCGGTCCCGATTTACTCCCCACCCCTAACCTCATTGGTCTTCCCCAGATTCTGATCACGATCTCCATATACTTGACTACTTCTAGAATAGTTCCCATGCTAACTCCGTGGGATATAAACCTTCCATTGGTACTCCAGAGACACATTCGGCAAGCATTGCATGTGCCGAGCCTTATACCGCGTAGGCCAAGAGATATGAACACTCCAATGAATAAGGTGCAAATCTATATGGATAAGGCCGTACAATCATCGAGACGGTCTTGGTGGTACGAGGCAATATGTTGCGACTTAACAGACCCAAGAAAGCTTATTGGGAAGCTTCTCGAGTATTTAACAAAGGACAAGTTACGCAGCTTGGCGACGTCTATCACAAACAATACCGTTCGCCATCGTTGCAATGCGGGCTATACTCCCAGGTTTTGTTTTAGCCAGTTCTGCCGTCTCTTTTACCTCTGCTTCAGCCCTTGATCGGAGAGCAGCAGTCGATGACTGCCTGAACTCTGCAAAGGTTCCAGTATTCGGCTCTACTTCGAGCGACTACACTCAAGCTATCAAGCCCTTTAATCTTCGTGTACCTTTCACACCGGCAGCTTATGCTGTACCACAGACTGTAAAGCATGTTCAAGATGCGATTGCTTGCGGCCTGAAAAACAGTATCAAGGTCACTGCAAAGTCTGGAGGTCATAGCTATGGCTCACATGGCCTGGGAGGAGAGAATGGCCATCTCATCGTTGATTTGAGACGCTTCAATACAGTGACGGTTGATGCAAAAGAGCATACTACTGTCATTGGGGCTGGTAGTCGATTGGGAAACATTGCACTCGCATTGTACAACCAGGGCAAGCAAGCCATGAGCCATGGTACATGCCCAGGGTACGTACTTTCGCATTCGTATCTGTTCCTCAACTGACAACGACACAGTGTTGGAGTAGGTGGTCTCACTCTCCATGGCGGTTACGGTCTCATCTCTCGCATGAAAGGCCTTACACTCGATAATCTCCTGTCTGCCAATATGATCCTAGGAAATGGTACTCAAGTCACAGCCTCCTCAACCGAAAACCCAGACCTCTTCTGGTCTCTGCGAGGTGCAGGCGCAGCATTTGGCATCGTCACCTCATTCACCTTCAAGACCTTCGACGCCCCAGAGAGCAATCTCGTCTTCTCCTACACCCTCCCCGCCTCCAGCGCCACACAAGTCGCCGATAACCTGGGCATCCTCCAAAACTTCACCATGACCAGCCAACCCGCCCAACTCAACATGCGACTCTTCCTCAACTCCCAAGAACTCACCGGCGTCTACTACGGCAACCGCACCGACTTCGACACCATCATGAACCCACTCCTCACCCAACTCAAAGTCTCCCGCGGCACCGTTACGGCAAAAGGCTGGATCGACACACTCACCTCCTTCTCCAACGGCCCACTCGCCCAACCCGACGTCTACGACTACCACGAGACCTTCTACGCAAAGAGCCTCATGCCAGATTACATGCCACCCGCCGCGCTCACCGCGCTTGCAAATTACTACTGGTCGACCGCGCGCTCCATCGGGCGCCCCTGGTACCTACTCTTCGACATGCACGGCGGCGCTTCATCCGCCGTGTCCGCCGTCGCAGCCGACGCCACCGCCTACGCGCACCGCAACGCAACCTTCAAAATGCAGTTCTACGACATTGCCTTCGGCTCGTATCAATCGAGTTGGTACCCGTTCATGGGGAATTGGGTCAAGGCGATTCAGGATGCGAGCCCGAAGGGGAATTTTGGGATGTATATTAATTATGCGGATACGATGCTGAGTAAGGATGAGGCGCATAAGTGGTATTGGAAGGAGCATTATGCGAAGTTGGTGGATTTGAAGGCGAGGTTTGATCCGGGGAAGGTTTTTGGTGGGCCGCAGTTGGTGGGCAGTTAGGATGGTGGTAAGGAGCGTGGGGGTGGAGATAGAGGAGACAGAGTAGAGAAGAGTAGAGGAGGTGGGGGATGGAGTCGTATACATATATCAATTTTTGCTTATATTCAATGCCATTTCTTTTATTCTCTCTTGCGTTGATAAGAATGGCATGCTCACATGAGATAAACTCAATACGGTGCTTTACTCACAGCATGAACATACCTCTCCACACACCCATCCCCACTCCCCTTCCACTTCAACACCTCCTCGCCCAACGCGCCATCACACACCGTCCACCCCTCCCTCTGCCCATCCACAGTAAGCAAGTACCCCTCATCAAGAGCCAGATTCCCCTCTCCTTGCGGTGCTGCCAGGAATTGCAACTCCTTCCCCTCTTGCACTGTCGTTGAATTGTACACTTTCACACCGCCGCCGAATGGCGCATCCGCGCTCGTTGATAGCGTGCCATGGGAAAGTGTGAAGTTGGGGAGCGAGTTGTAGCCTGGGCCTATGAGGCGGAGGTAGAATGCTGGTTGGTGGAATGGATCCTGTTGATAAACTTTGTTAATCTTTACTCCTCGAGTTCTACATTTCTCTTTGCATATATAATTTTTATTATTTATGATAGAGTGGGAGAGAGTGGGGAGGAAATACTATACATACAAACAACGACGTCGCAGAAACCGCCTTTAAGTCCGAAACATTCGCACCAGGATCAACCTGCGTTGTGGTAACAAGCAGGAAATTCGTCAGGCTGGTGGGTGCCGCCGTGCAGACCGTTAGGAGAGATAGGAATATTGAGAAGCGCATTGTTGGCGTGATGTTGCAAAATACAAGTAATGTCTAAAAGTACTAGAAGTAGTAAACTTCCAAAGCAGCAGGGCAGCCTTCCTTACACGCACCTATATATATGCTGGCTACAGCAAACTTAATCTGTTCCTTGCACACGCACATGCTCCGCAGATCAAGGGACCAAGAAGCGTACGACAGGCAAACAAGCACCACGCAAGGTTCCACAATGTCATCATGGGAGTTTGCTTGAATCCACACGTCAAGCATCTGTGTATCCAATTGGCGGTGCGGCAGCCCTTGCAGATCGTCTTGGGGGATCCCTGTTGATCAACGGTGGATGATGATGAGATCGACAGGTATCAAAAACGGGGTTGTATGAATTGAGCGCAATAGAGGACCACACGTTTGAATTCTAATAGTTGTAGTAGTACATATATCTACACCACCCTTGATTTTCGATTGAAAATTGGCTAACTCATCAGATCACAAAAATTCAATGCCCACTCCGAAACTCAATCCCTTCCTTCCTTCCTCCTTGGCGCGCATGACAAGTGGTAAGCTGAAATTGATTTCGAATCTTGCAATGGGGTGCGCGTATACCAGGCCAAGTCCGGCAGCGGCGCTAGGTAGTTCCTCAGTTAGGCTTGAGAATGTTTTTTGCAGGCTGCTGAGTTGCGAGTTATCGCCCTTCTTTCCGGAGGGGTTCTTGAGGGAGAGGAGACGACCGCCGTTGATGAATGCTTGGAGACGTAGGGGAGTGTCTTTTCCAACGCGAGGGATGGGGAAGAGGAGGTTGGCACCACCAGCAGCATAGACGTCACCGCCAACAGCATCAGGTCCATCGTGAGGGCCAAGACCTGCGATACGGAAACCACGGACGTTGTTGGGTCCACCGAGGATGAAGCGGTCATTGATGCGAGATCCTTGAGGTTGAGATTGTCCTGGAAGAGCCAGTGGGTAAATGAGTCCACCACGAAGACCGGCAGTCAAAGTAATGCCAGTGTTGCCAAAAGGAAGGGCGATTTGTGATTCAGCTTCTGATTTGAAGAAAGCTACGTCTCCCTTGAGGGGACCAAAGCCAGCGAGTTCTGAAACAGTCTTCATGAGATAGCCGCTGTTGGGAAGAAGTGGGTAGTCTCGTCTGTCGTTGACCCAAGTATGTGTGAGACTAGACTTGAACGAGTCACCAGCGTCAGCACGCACTGTGGGCGATGCGTTCTCTGCAAGACTAGTGACTTGTCGCCAGATACCTGAATAACCAAATTCATGTTGGTGGCCAGTTCTTGAGCGCCAGAGTAACTTTGATGTTGCGCCCTTGAGGACCTCTTCGTGGCTGGCCCAGCTTTTCAAGGTAGAGCTAGCGAATCCATTGACTTGGGCCTTGAAGTCTGGGTTGCTCAGGATGGGGGTATCGAATGCCAACGAGTATGCTGACCGCGTTCGCGTTCCAAGAGATCCGTGTGCATTGAGAGTCTCAGCTCCTCCGAACAAATTTCGCAGTTCAGCGTGGACATATGCATCTGCTTCCGAAGCGCCGGCCTCGGTTCCCGTCTTGATGGTATAGCTTCCTCGCTCATGGGCAGCGATATAGACATCGAGATCTGTGGGTGAAGAGGTGGCAATGGTCTGGTCTGGGCGGTCAAGGTACACTGAGATGGGCGACTTGAAGATGCCTATACAGAGTCAGTCAGTCACTTGTCACATGCTTATCGTATGTAGTCCTACCGAAGCGATTGAGCTTGTCTGTAGCCTCGCTGACCTCCTTCAAAGCCTCTTCCAAGCTGTAGGCCTCATTGCGGTTCGCACTTAAGATTGGGTTGACGATACGCTCCAAGAAGCTGTGTCTTGTTCGGTTGGCGTGGAGAATGCGGACGGACGATATCGTCACGGGCAGCGAAGTGTTATCGTCAATCTTTGCCAAACGTTAGAACAAGCTCTTTTAGGCGCCATGTTACATAATCAGCGTGCGTACCAGCTCTACCAGCCTCTCCTGCGACTTGTTGTGCTGTGCAAACATGCGCGCATTGAGCTCATCCTGCTGTCTCTTTTGCTCGGCGGCGTCAGTCTTGTTCTTCAGCCTTTCGAAGACCTGGAATAGCAATTAGCACGTGCCCATACATCACGAGACCGTCATCTCTCACATCGTCTTCTTGTGGCGACCCCATTGGAGCTGTTGATTGTCTTTTGGTGTTTTCTTGGCGCTAGAACTTGCTCGTCTTCTTTCCCCGGCCGACTTCCGCTGTCGCTTCCGTCATGTCACGTGCTCACTCCTCGAAGAACAATCAACGTGAACAGTAAGCCCCATCTCTTCACTGCTCACTTGCGCTATTTTTCTCCATATTGATTCTGCCAGCATTTACGCACTCCCGATTTGCATAGCATTCACTTGCTGCGACAATTCTCTCGCTTTGAAAGGCTACTTGTCCACTTCCTTATCTTTCCGCCACCTTCCATTCGACGACGCTGGTCTCACCCAGCAAAGCGCCGCAACGCCGCATCCGTAATATCCTCAACTCTCTCACACGACCTCTGTACATACTCCCACAATCACCATGGCCACACCAGGAGCAACCAGGCGACTCACTAAAGAGTACGCTTCCATCACCAAATCACCGCCACCTTACATCGTCGCCCACCCCAGCGAGTCCAACATTCTAGAATGGCACTACATCCTCACCGGCCCGCCTGAAACCCCCTACGAAGGCGGCCAATACTGGGGTACGCTGATGTTTCCACCCGACTATCCATACGCACCCCCAGCTATCCGCATGCACACTCCAAGCGGCCGCTTCCAGCCTTCCACGCGCCTCTGTCTCTCCATTAGCGACTTCCATCCCAAGAGTTACAATCCCGCTTGGGAGGTTAGCACGATTCTTACAGGTCTGCTGAGTTTCATGACCAGCGAAGAGATGACTACTGGTAGTGTGCGAGCAAGTGACGCAGAAAGGAAACTATTTGCGAAGCGCACTCGATGGTGGAACAGCACGGGAGGAGGATCCAAGCCTGTTCTTGGAAATACTCCCGGTGCCACTTCACAGCCAAGCTCGAATTCAAGAGGCATAGGCGGTATCAAGGCGGGTGACGGCGGCGCAAAGTTCAGGCTGGAGTGGCCAGAAGTGGATGTTGAGAATCTGAAATGGTTGCACCAGAAACGAATCGATCTTGCGACGGGTATGCCCAAGCAGTCGCAAGCTGCGCCATCGCATTGTCCTCCTGAAGTTGCAGGTTTGCGACGACGTCCAGGTTCTACAGCGACAGTCGTGCAGGATGCGCAAATTGCGCGAGAAGCAGGTCAGGGCTGGCTCAGCAAGAACAAGTGGAGGTTGGTTTTTGGCACTATGCTTCTCTACATTTTAGCCGCGCGTGTGCTAGGCGAAGGTGCCGCCACTCAAAGAGCTTCGTGAAGGAGTTGGAGGAGGAATGTATTAAGGTATTTGTTGCATAATGGCGTTTTGTGTTGTCAAGGGTCTGCATTCAAAGCAAGAGGTGGTCAGTGATACCAAGTCAGGGGCATTTTCGGGGCGTTGGGGTTTAATCTCGAATCTTTTCCGATGTAGTAAGTAGGTAGAGTAATAGATACACTCACTTACTTTGACTTGTACAATTAGCTTTGACGATCTATGTATAACCCATCTTCCCTTCTAAATCGACCTGCCTCTTCCCTTCTATTTCCTTAAAACAAAACATCAATTATTTCTCATTTCCTTTCCTTTTCTTTCTCTTCCCTCATCCCATATATTGCATTCCCTCTATTCAACGCCAAATTACATCCTCCCCCTCCCACCCCCTCCCTCATCACCGCACCCCCGCCCAAAACACCCTCCACCACACCGTCTCCGCATCCAAAAACCACGGCTTCGCACTCTCAATCAACTCCTCGGGCGACATCCTCCGATGCGGTTCGAGATACGGTAGAGCCATGATGAACACGTCGCACGTGGTGAAGCTTGTGCGGGCGAAGACGGCGTTGGCGATTGTGTGGGGCATGGTTTCGATGGGTGGTTGGATGGGTGGGAGGAGAGGGAAAGTAAATGGAAAAGTAAAGGAGTGGATCGGTTGGTTGGTTCGGTGGAGGGTGGGCTGGAAGATGTGGTGGGTGATTCATCTGAATTTGTGGGAAGCGAGTGTGATGGTAAGACAGATTATTCCGTTGAATGATTGACGAGTCCGTAGTTGATATAAAGTCAAACGTTCCTTTCGTTGAACCTCCTGGAATCCTTCTCTTCAAACCCTTCCCCTTCTCACGCTTCTACCCAGATAGGAGGAAGCCAAGTACAATACGCAACTCTTCACCGCCACCCCCGTAAACACTACCTCAGCTCTTTCTCCTACCACGATTTTCCTATTGCGGCAATCAATGAGTTTATGCAGGTGTCGAGCTTCCAATCCCTGCGCTTACGGATGACTGCAGCGAGGGACTTGAATATTGCGGTATGGTATACGTAACACAAGATGCGGGCGCGGTGTGTGTACGCGTGGAAAATTGGCGTAAGCTCAACGAAAGACTGGATAAAACAGGGTGAGAAGATCGATGCTGCAAGAAAAAGAGGGAGAGGGTTCTTGGTAATAATATCGATTCGAAGGGAAAATAAAATACTAATTAGATGTAGTGCGTAGCTGGACCCTGGAATGTCGACAGGAAAAAGAAAAAGAAATAGTAAGATGCACACGAGAGGGTACATTAGTTTAATGGGCGCAGGTACGTATCTGACCATACATGCAGTCGCGCGGCAAAAATAGTTTTATAGATGTACATAGTACATGTGGAAGTACTAGTTTATGTACATCATACTTTTCCAGGTACGGTATTGTAGTATTTGGGTAAGTACAACTTTGCTTTTTGGTTTGCTTTTCTCGTACCTACCTACCAAGTACCTAGGTACCTATTTCCAAATCCATTCCCATACCCATCCACAGTTTCACTCCCACCATATCACATCCCATCACAAACACTCCTTCTCAACTACCCAAACCTTCTCCCCTCCCCACTCACGATACCCACCTCCTAAACACCACAACCGCACGGCTCGTCCCTCCCCCCAAGCAGTAGTCGAGTCGCGCCCTCCGATTGGCCAGTGGATTCGCGACTACTGCCTCGCTTGCATGTGACATGTAGCGAATGAGAGGGCGAGGCTGGGTTGTCAGGAAGAGAGCGAAACCTGTCGAAGCTTGATCAAGTGTGCTTCAATGTACTAAAGCGTGTGGAAGCCTGTGGAAGTGTGCTTGGCGGGGATAGTGGTATGCAGAAAAAAGGAGGATGTGCGTGGTAGTAATGGGGAAAGAGACCGGAAACCGGGAAGGGGGGATAGAGGGAGATCGTTGGGTGGGGTTGGACTCGGTACCTAGTTTCTGCGAAGTGATATGGGCGAGGAAAAAGCATGGAGGAGTGATGAGGTGGGTTTGAAGGAGTGGTGGGAGAGGAAAGTATGGGGGATTTGGTATGCTGATTTTTTGGTTGGTGTTGAGGTGCGAGCCGACAATGGATTCAGGGTGATGGAGAATAAGGACGTTTGGTGAGGAGGCTGAGTGAGTTGGTATTCGTGTAAGTAACTGTGTAGGTGAGATGAGAGGTTCGAAGACCAGTATTAGTCGTATTGTTGTCGGTAGTACCAAGACTTTAGGGCTTATTGCTTCAGATGATTGACTTTCTTCGGTCGAATTCATGGAATAAATGATAGATCGGCGAGATCCCACCGCAGTAGTTGCTTTTGTGACAAGTCTAGCAGTTGGAGATTTGCTCTGCACATGTGGATGTTAGTGCTGAACCTTTTTCAAGTATCAGAATGATTGCATTATATCTTTATATTGCTTATCGTCACCTTTACAAATCAAGAAAATGTATGCGATGGTCGAAAATTGTCGCTCGAACACCTGTGGCCCCATATCCTCTTCAAATCAGTCACAAGGCCCGCATGCTTCTGGAAGTCTTCTTCCCTCTTCGACCATACAAGGCTGACACGCCACTCCATCGTTCAGTGAGCCCAAAGTTGCACCGGATTGGGGTACTACCGGCTGTAAGTAGACTATAAGTCTTACATGATATAGGCATGGTAGGATCTCTGACCGAATCAGATTGTTATTGTACAACGGCCAAACGAACGTTGTACAGCATGGACCATAACTTCCGAAGGCCCAACCGCGACCGTGTAACCCGAGGATATTTCTTGATACCACCGATGTTGCCTATTATGATATACCTGCAGCGATTGAGGATATCTCACAAACTCAACCTTCTAGATTTGTGCCTGTTACTTCTCGTCTTGTCGGATTGTGATTGTGTCGCCAAATCGTTCAATGGACTGGAATAGGTGACATTGGACATGGTACAAGTGTGCCTGAAGGGTGAAACATGCATCCTGTCAAGAAGCATGCTGCTGGAAATTTACAGGTTGCTGACGAGTGAGGTAGATGCCAATACAACGGCCAGTGCGATCTTACACATGACCAAGATGCTGTGTCATGTCAGCTGGTCCTGGAAAGGTAATCATACCGGTGATAGAGCCAGTCATTCACGTCTCGATGCTGTTGAATGTTCTGCTTATCCTCTCCTCAATTCAACAATTGAGAAAGACTAGAGTAAAAGTGTCGCCCCCTGACCTTCTAGAATTCTATACTCCACTCTATCCCGTCTTCTCCTTACCCAACACCACCAACCAATGCACCCGTTGGACTCATCTCAAACGGCCCCTTCGACACTGTCACATGCAACCCAGCGGCAGCGATTCCCAAACAGGCATTCGAGGCGTTGTACTGTATTCGGAAAGTAACCCACAGCTGCAAGCCACAATGCGTAAAGTCTTGGTGGTGAAGGATGGCTACACTGCATCGAGATAGGCGCCGTTGCATTTACGGCAACCAACTCCAACGTCGATCGCAGCCTTTTTCGACGACCAACGATCGCCTGGCACGTAAGGTGACACCAACAATATGTCTCCAGACCTCAAGCTGGACGATGCAGATGCAAGTCGCATTCTCGATGGATTCCTTCGTCTAATTCATCCATGGTCGCTGCAGGGTTTTCGATTTGATGGGTCGACCCCTCGTCCGCCTATGAGCCAGTAGATCACCATGTAACGAGCAAGGAAGCAAAACCTGGACATGTGCCGAGCGCCCAGACAACGGACAAGACCGTTAATCCTGCGCTTCGGGGTAATGTTGCTGCTGGGGATTTTTGAAAAGCCTGGCGACTGGCGCCCACCTCGCATGATCGACTTGGACGTTATGGAGGCCAGCTCGTAATTCGGGCCAATAAACCATGGTTGGCATCCACCCACTCTGGAGAAAATTGGTGGTAGCTACCTAACTATGGGCCCTGAAGAGTCGAAGCTATCTTGGCCGTGGCAACATCGAATCAGACATTCAATGCTGCGTTGTTGTAGGCGGGATGTTGTTTCACAGCAGCTCACCCTCCTTCACCGGCCTGTCACCTACTAGTGCAACCCACGAGGTGGGCGTACCGCGTGCCAGCGCGCAGGAACCACTGGGGATTGCCTCGACTGCAAGGCCATTGGCTGATCCTTACGCAACAAAATAGAGCAGGCCACCCAGCCCATGCACTACCCCAGATTTAGCTTGCACGGGAGCATATGCAGCCATACAGCGTGCATGGGGCGGGGTTTTCTTCACACGGGAAAGGCCCAGGTTGGGTCCCGTTTGACGAGACGATGGAGTAGGTAGTGAATTGCTGGGTTAGATGCCTGGGCACAGACTCTTACCCTTGGGGAATCACGCGCACCCGGCCAATCTCAGACCTGGTTTATAAAAAGCTTCGCCCTCTCGTAACTTGTCCCTCTTCACACCACACTGTCAACTCTCTGTCAAGTCCTTGGGCTGGTTCAACAACTTGGCAAGATGAAGGTAAGGCGTTCAGCCCCCACCTCTTACACTCAACACATGTGCTAACCATGCTGAAGACGTTCTACAACGTGTACGCCATCTGCGGCTTTGCTGCCATCGGCGGTGGGCTGTTCGGTTTCGATATTTCGTCTATGTCTGGCGTGTTGGGCACTGAAGCTTACAAGAATTACTTCAATGGCCCAAGCGGTACTCGCCAGGGTGGTATCACCGCGGTGCGTCTCCTCAGTTGTCTTTTACTCATTCAAATTACTGACAAGTAATAGGCTATGCCGGCAGGATCTCTCGTTGGTGCCCTCTGCTCAAGTTTCCTGGCTGACCGACTCTCGCGCCGTACTGCCATCCAGATCGCCGCTCTAGTTTGGATTGTCGGTGCTATCTTCCAGGCTGCTTCGAATGGTGTTCCACTTTTGTGTGTTGGTCGTGTCGTTGGTGGATGGGCAATTGGTGTCTGTTCAGCCATTGTTCCCGTCTATCAGTCTGAAATTGCGCCCAAGGATATCCGTGGTCGTGTCGTGTCTCTCCAGCAATGGGCTATTACCTGGGGTATCTTGATTCAATACGTACGGTTTTCACTCTGACAACAGAAACCAGGTCACTGACTTAATCAACAGTTCATCCAATACGGCAGCTCATTCGTTGACGGCGGCGCCAAAAATCCAAATCAAGGCACAGCAGCCTTCCGAATCCCATGGGGCATCCAAGCCGTTCCAGGAGCAATTCTCTTCTTCGGACTCTTCTTCTTCCCCCGCTCACCCCGCTGGCTAGCCTCGAAAGATCGCTGGGAAGAAGCCCTCCAAGTGCTCGCCCACCTGCACGGCAACGGGCAAATGAGCCATCCCAAAGTCCTCGCCGAGTACAAGGAAATCGAAGAAGCACTTCGCTTCGAGCGCGAAGAAGCCGCCACCAGCTTCGCCGCACTCGTGAAGCCCCGCATCCTCAAGCGCGTGATTCTCGGCATGTCCATCCAAATGTGGTCGCAACTTTGCGGCATGAACATCATGATGTACTACATCGTCTTCATCATGCGCGGCGCTGGTATCGCTGATGAACTCCTCACCGCTTCTATCCAGTACATCATCAACGTCGCCATGACCCTCCCTGCAATCCTCTACCTCGACCGCTTCGGCCGCCGTCCCGCACTGCTCGTCGGCTCCTTTCTCATGATGACCTGGCTGTTCACCACGGGCGCACTGCAAGCATCCTACGGCAACCCCAACCCCGACAAATCAGACAAGGACATCTCCTGGGTTGTCCCCAAGGAACACAGCTCCGTATCCAAGGGGATAGTCGCATGCTCGTACCTGTTTGTAGCGACGTTTGCGACGACCTGGGGCCCTACGTCGTGGACATATCCGTCTGAGATTTTCCCGGCGAAAGTGCGTGCGAAGGCGGTCAGTTTGGCGACGGCATCGAATTGGACTTGGAATTGTATTTTGGCGTTTGCTGTGCCCCCGCTGCTGTGGAGTATTAATTGGAAAATGTACATGGTACGTATCTCTCCTATTCAATCAACCCCCTTTCTCCCCCTTTTCAGCCCTCACCTACCCCTAACTCCAAACAAGTTAAGAACACAAAGGCTGATTTAAAATGGTAACAGATCTTCGCAACATTCAACGGCCTAGCCTTCATCCACATGTTCCTCACCGCCCCCGAGACCAAGGGCAAAACTCTCGAGGAAATGGACGACGTCTTCGACACGGGCATCCCCGCTTGGAAGACTGGGAAAGTCGAGTCGCGTCTCGAGCAACTGCAGCGCGATATCGAGAAGGGCGATGTTAAGGTTAGTACGAAGGGTGCGGGCGGGGTTGGCGTTGTGGAGGATGTGGGTGTGCATCCTAAGGCTTAGGGTTAGACTTACATTTGGGGTGAGGGTGGGCTGGTGGGAAAGGAGGTTTTGAGGGGATGGGGATAAGGGGGTTGAGGATGGGTTGAGGGGAGGAAGGTAATTAAACTGGATTGAACTGGTATGGCGAAGAAGTTGAGTTGGATTGGGTTAGGAAGATGGGGTTTGGAAAGAAATGACTGACTACATTTACATTCGTTTGTTAACCACTGACAGACGGAAGAAAGGATTACATTCTCATTCTTCAGAGGAAGAATTATTTTCATATGTATTTACGTGGATGGGCATGGGGACTTAATGAATACCCTGGTTACAAATTATAATGGTTATAATTGACTTTTTTCTTATATGCTGGGGGGGGGGGGGGGGGGTAGGTGTTGGGTTCAAGATGAGTTGTAGAAGCTGATTCATCGTCGTTGCTTGATGTGTTGTAGATTTGTCATGAATTTATTCATCAATCTAATTCATAGATGGATATCGCACATGCTACACATTACAGAGACCTTGTCATTATCATCGTAATCATCACCATTACCTTCCCTCCCTTTCCTTTTTTGTCCCTTTATCCCTAAGCCGACACCGCATTTTATCCCTGAACAGCACTCGCAACTACACTTTCGCCCTCAGCTTTCTCTCCAGCGACATCAGTAGCAGGCGGATGCGCAGGAATTCCACCTCCCGCACTCGCAGCCTCCTCAAAAACCTCATCAAACAAGCCCCCCTCCTCACTCTGCACTCCCCTACCCACAGCACCCAAGATCCTCCACGCACGGCGAAATTCATCTCTAATCGCCACGATACCACGATGCGTCACCGTCCTAGCAACATTATGATCGAGCTCGAACGGATCTTCAATCGCCAATAAGTATCTATTCGTAACCTTTCTCTCCGCGGTGATGAGTGTCGTCGCGCCAGTCCACCCCTTCGCCTGCTTACTCAATATACCGCCCGGGGTGCGCAGAGAAAGGACTTCAGTGGTCCAGTAGAATTGCTGGGGGCGGGAAGGACCGTAGCCGGAAATGGAAGCAAAGTATTGGAAGAAGCCGCGAAGAAGGGCGCCGATAGGTTGGGAGTTGCGGGAGAGTTGGGATGCGTGGGCGGCTTGAAGGATTTGCGATTCGTTGCGCCAGAAGGAGACTTTGTAGCCAGAAATAGTGAGTTCGGGGTGGGGCTCGGAAGGGGGAATGGATAGTTGGAGGTTGGGGCAGACGGGTGGGTGGGCGATGTTGACGAGGTAGTGGAGGACCATTAGGACCCAGCCGTATGAAGAGAGGGTTCCGGAATATGCGCTGTTGACTTTTCGACGTTTGGCCCACGATTTCACGAAAAGGACAATGGGGCGCACGCGGGGATCTGTGAGCGAGTAGCAGCGGAGCATGTGTGTGTTGTGAATTCCTAGGGGGTTCCCGAAGTTGAGATCGCATTGGATGCCGCAGCCAGTTTTGGGAAAGTCAAGGGGGCCGAGAACCTTCTCTCGCATCCAGGACTTTTCCACCCGCGGTTGTTGGTCTTTGTTGGTGTTGGCGTCTTCATTGACAGTGGGTTGGGATACTGTTGTGGGTGTCTCGATTTTGGCAGGCTCAGTCTTTGGGGTTGCGGGCTTCTCTTTTTCAGTCTTTTGAGGCTCGGGCTCTTTAGGTGCCTTTGGCTTTCCCTTCTTCTTTGGTGCTGCGCCAATCGCAGGAAAGGCTTCATCAAACCCTGGACTGTCGGCAGGTTTCACGACTTCATCTGGCTTGGGTTCTTCTTTCTCGACAGGCTTCTTAGGAGCTGGTGAGAGTTCTGGTGCTTCTGTAGGATACTTCTCGTCCTCTGGCAATTCGTCCCACCTTTTACGCTCATCAAACAGTGCAGTGTAAAGCGTCTCCGTTGGCGCCTCACATACTTTCAGTATAGGCACACGGGTTCGGGTGAGAAGTCGACCTCCCATTTCGGCGTCCAGTACTGCGCGTTCAAGTACGCGTGGGACATCGCGATCCACAACTTGGTCTGCTTTGGCGGGATCATTCCATTCCAGAACAACAGCAAGGTCCATGTCAGAGCCAGGCATTCCAAAACCAGATGAGAGACTACCAAAGCCTACTAAGGAAATGTTTCGGATGTCGTTCGAGTATGTTGTGGCGATGGCTTGCTGTAAGATACTCTCTAGTCGTAATCTGAAAGCTTCCTTTTCCTCAAGTTCGGCCAAGCTCATCTGCACCTTAGGGATCTCAATGGCTGCAACCTGTTCAAGATGCTCAACCTGAGCCCCGTGGAAGTCGCGATAATGGCTATAATGCGGCTGCTGCTGGTAGTGGTCATGTGAGCGGGGATGCTGCGGCGTTATATGTGCTTTGGGTCCATGAGGCGCATGACCATTGTTGTGCGGTCGGTGTAATATATGCTGTGGCTGGACACGAGGTGAATGTTGTGACGCATGAGCTTGATTGCTGTGGGCATTTCTTGAATTTGGCGAAGCATTTAAGTTAGCTGCGTCTGCTACCAAACCAGGAGGTCCTTGTTGAGCATGGGGAAAAGGCTGAGCATTTTGATTGTGGCGATATCCTCGACTATTAAAGTCACCTCGGCCACGTCCCCTGTGTGGATTATGCGACGAAGAGGTGTTATTAACTTGATGGCCTGACTCAGAACGTCCTGCGTGATCGCCACGCCAATACCCTCCTCTACCACGACCTCGCCCACGCTGACCATGATGACCTTCTGAGTTAGTGTGGTTACTCCCTATTCGCACATTTCCAAGGATCATGCCCCGTAACTGAGCTTCGAGGGCATTATCTTTTGCTGGTTTTGGTTGAGCCATGGTTGCATGAAGCTGCCTAGGAAAATGATGGTCGTGGACTTTTGGATGTAGAAGTTTTTTCGCGGAAGATAAAAGACCAACGGTGACTAGGGCCAGGTCTGTGGTTCTTTTCTGACTAGATGGATGAATGGATTGTTGTCGATGATCAAGTCATCTTTTCTGAAAAAGGTAAGGTGATACTTGGGTTGAGGTGGCCTGCATTTATCCACAGCAACAACTTTATCGATTATCCACGATGTACAAGACCTCACGATGCGATTCGAGATTTGCGATGGGAATAAGTAGAGACTGCTGCCTACAAGTACAAGAGCAGTCAAGATCAAGTCATGGTGTCACGGTTTGGGGTGGACGGAGAAATGTTAGCCCGAAGAGCGCTAGTGCGAGAGTGGAGCCTAAGCTGTGACGCTGCGCGCGACATTGGCAAACGGGCGTGTCTATTGTCTATTGTTGCTCCGACAAAGCCCATGAAGGGCGTCTCTCCTCACATCCACCACCCTTTCCTTTATCTCTCGCTATCCCGGACACGACTACGCCATTCTTGACTGCAGCTCTATACCCAACAAACACGCCCTCCACGTTCGCTATGAACGGCGGCAACCCACCTGCGCCCGCAGCGTCGGCGCCTGTGCCTGCGCCTGCTACTGCTAATACTACTGCTACACCTGCTAATGGTCAACAACAACCACAACAACCCCCCAAGCGGCGGCCTCGCCCACGTCCAAAGGATAGCGGCCCTCTGCGCGCTCCTCGACGGCCGCTGAAGAGCATCACCCGCCCCATGGTCTCTCTCACCCAGATGAACGAGACCCGCAAGCCCGTAGAACCCAGCAATGGCACCGACACCAGGCGCGAGATGGAGGCGCTGCGTCACGAGTATCTCGCCCAGGGCGCAACCGCATTTCCCCTCGTCGTCACCCGCCGCGACCTCAAAGAACTGCGACACCACGTGATGCGACTACAGAGTAAGGGCCGTGTTGACGTCCAGGACGACCAGCAATTCACTCCCCCGATCCGCCTGCATCGCCGAGACCCACGCGCACCGCCCAGTGGCGCAGGCTCCCACTTTGAAGAGGAAGAGACCAAGGAGGACTTGGAGGAGATCAAGGAGCGCGAGCGCATCGAGCAGCAAAAGGAGGACCGTCGCAAGGTCCGTGAGGAGAACCAAGCCAAGATCGCCCCAACTGGCAAGAACAAGCCTCAGGCCTTCCAGAAGAAGACTGAGCAAAAGTACCGCCCTGATGACACACCTGAGGCCAAGAAGCGACAGTTGTTGCGCTACGAGGAGACATTGCCCTGGCATCTTGAGGATTTTGAGAACAAGCAGACGTGGGTGGGTACATACGAGTCTGAGCTCTCAGAAGCCCATGTCGTGCTGTCCACCGACCCCAACAACCCACATGGCGCTGTCACCCTGGCACCCATGGAGCGCTGGTATAGGTTCAATGTCAAGGGCAAAGTCAGGCCTACTGGTGATGACCTCGACAAGGTTATGTACAAGGTCGAGAACGTTCCAGGTTTCCTGAAGAACATCGAGGCACGTGCTATCAAGAAGGAGCGAGAACACGTCATGTCTCAGAGTCGATTTGGCTTGAGCACTCGCGTTGGAGGTGGTAATGATGATGAAGGTCGCATTCGCCGTCCCCGCAACGATGGCGGCAGCTATATCAAGCGCGAGGCAGATGCTGACGACATTGACTTCAACCTTGACGAAGACTTTGCCGACGATGAAGAAGGCTTGAATGGCTTGTTCGAGGGAGAGGCAGAAGACGTTAAGGAGGCCGAGGAGAAGTTGAAGCGTGACCAGTTGCAGGCCGCTCTCTGGGATCGTCCAGATGAGGCTGAGCTAACCCGACAAGAGGAGGCTGAGAGGAAAGAGGCCGAGGAGATCAGGGCGATGGAGAAGGAGTACCGCAAATCTCTAGCTAAGCGTGAGAAGCAGTACGACTACATCGACAGTGATCAGGAGAATCCATATCTCACGGCCAGTGACTCTGATACCGACTCTGAGACTGAACGCCAACGCGCCAAGGAAGAGGAAGAAAAGAAGGCTGCTGAGGCGAATGGCAAAGCTCCTGATGGCGGCAATATCCCGTCAGGTGCATCCTCCAAGGGTACCAACACGCCTTCTGGCAACCACAAGTCTGTGGATATTAGAAATAAGAAGCGCCCTGGCTCTCCAAACCTCTCTGAAGCGAGTGGCAACGAGTCATCGCGTAAGAAGCACAAGAAGAATCGCGACAAGTTGGCTGGCGGTTCACGCACGTCCAATCTCAAGGGTGCTGGATCTGGCAGTGACAGTGAGATGACGGACGCTGGCAAGGTGAGGAAGAAGGACAAGAAGAAGCACCGTCTCATGATGGGCGCATCACCCAGCGGTACACCTGGTACTAGCCGTGCAGGCAGCCCAGCCGCATCCTCACAAGTCAATGGAAGCCGCGCTGGTAGCCCAGTGGCGTCTTCACCCAAACCTGGCATTCCATCAGCCAAGGAGATCTACGAGTCTCTTCCTGCTCAAGGTGTTAATATCCAGAATCTCATTGCGAAGTTCAAGGGTCGCGTCGATAAGACAAACAGTCAGCTGTTCATCCGATTGGTCAAGGCTGTGTCCAGCTTCGACAAGCAAAACAGTTGGTTGACTCCTCTGCCACAGATGCCTTCAGACGAGCACATCAATGCGTTTATGAACGCGGCTAAGCCCAAGCCTCCAACCACTTAATTGCGCTATTTGAGCGAGTCATAGATTGGGAAGCATGTACATCATATTGAAGTTTGGTTGTGGCGTTTTAGTAAATAGCACAAGCGATCAGGGCATAGGCGTCGGGACATTTCCATGTAGAGGTCCTCGTTAAGAGTTGACCTACTTTCCATCACGTGTCACAGGTAGACAGCCTAGCAAGCATAACACTAGAGAAAAATCATAAGGTTAGAACCCCATGACAGGTTCATACTTTGATCTCTTTGACCTCATCTCCCTTCCTCCCTTTCTCCCCATCACCCACCGCCTTGTCTACAACACCTTCCCCCTTCCCTTTACTCACATCCACCTCCTCCCCCATCTCCCTCTTCCTCATCCCCCAACCTCCCCTCCACCCAACCCACCCCTCCTCCCACGGCCCCCTAACAACCAGCACCCCCAACGCCGCCACACAAAACCCCAAACTCGCACACCCGGACCCCACCCACCCACTCTTCGCATAGATATGATTCCCCGCCGCCGTCCCAACCAGCTGCCCACAAAACACACTCAACATATACGCCGTATTCACCCCATTCCTCCTCTTCGGCTCAATCCCATAAATACTACTCCGATTCGCAATCTGCGCAATCTGATTCCCCGCATCATACAACAGCGCCTGCAGCACGGGTCCCGCGACAGTGTGTGTGCCGAGGAATGTACCTAGCACCACGCCCACGATACACACAGCGAGCCCGAAGGCGATGGACAGGTAGGGTATGAATTTATCGGTTACAAAGCGTGCGAAGAGCGGGGATGTGAGCATGCCTGCGATGCCGATGAGGCCGAACAGGCCGATTGTCAGCGGGGGGTAGGAGTATGGCGGGGAGGAGAGGAGGAAGGTTAGGGTTGTCCAGAAGGAGGTGAAGGGGGCGGCGAGGAGGAGGCCTGTTAGGGAAGCTTGGACTAGTGGGGGGTGGGCGGGGAGCATTTTGAGGATGGTGAGGAGGAGGTGGGCGTAGGTTTGCAGGAAGTGGAGCACGCGGGAATGGCCGCGCGGGTAGGTGAGCGGGTTGGTGGACGGGTAGGCGGGCATGAAGAGGTAGAGCAGGATGAAGATTAGGTATTGGAGCCCCAGGGAGAGCCAGTAGATGCTGCGCCAGGGGAGGTAGTTGGTTAGTATGCCGGAGAGGACGCGCGCGATGAGAACGCCGAGCATGAGGCCGGAGACGACGATTGAGAGGGCGGCGGCGCGGCGGTGGGGAGGGGCTAGGTCGCCTACGAGGGGGAGCATGAGTTGAGGGGTTACGGTGGTGATGGCGACGAGGAAGGAGATTGCGGTGAAGGTGGTGAGGGAGTGGGTTAGGCAGAGGATCAACCTGAGGAAAGTTAGGTTGATGGGTATATAGGGGAGTTGGTGGGGGAAAGAGGTACCATAGTGTAGCAGTTAGGAATACAAGGCTACAGACGAATGGCCGTCGAGGTAGGAGATCTCCCAAGGGACATAGGAAGAGCAAGCCGCCTGCGTATCCTGCTTGCATGACGGTTGGGATTTGCGCGACCTTTTGGTATGGGACGTTGAAGTCATGAGCTAGGATGTTTAAGATCGGATGATTGTAATATAAGTTTGCAACGGTGACTGTATATCATTCTTAGTACACATGTCTCTGATGTATCTTAAATCATCGTCATGAAAAATGGTAAAAATTGAGTAGTAAACGTGACGAATAATCAAATCGAGAGACATACATCCAGCAGCAAAGGCAAACAAAACATTTAATCCCATGGAAAATTCAGGAGGCTTCTTAGGGTCCCATCGACAATTCGGTGGCGTCCAAGTCACTATCTCAAGCATCTTTCTGTACACTGACTTCTTCTCTTCTTCCGATTTTGCACCCATCTCTTCACGCTCAGACTTCGGCGTTGATGTTCGGCGTTCGGGGACTCCATTTGTCATCGCCCCGCCGTCGACGTCTGGCTGTTTGTTTCCCATATCTTTAATCAATCATGTGGTTGGCTCGGAAGTCAATTGGCATCGTGCAATAGTAAACACAGAACAATTGGGTAGAAAGTAAAAGAGAAGTGAAACCATTGTGGAATGCGACGTTAATCCTACCGTCATGACTTTGCCGAGAGTGGGTTCCGGCAAAGAGTTTAGGAAGGGGAGCCGATGCTTTCTAACCCCGCTATACCCACCAATCACGTCGGTGGCCACGAGTAAGAAAATACCGAATGGAGAAGGTGTAAGAAAGTAAGACAAGAGCTACATTAGATCGTCAGCGTAAGAAATGTAAGATGAAAGATAAAGTTTGTAGATTTGTTCGTAGATGGTAAAGTCTACAAGATCTCGACTATCCTGTCATCCTCATCTTCGTCATCTTTCAACTCGACCATTCGGCCACTGTCGCCTCCAAAATCGGCATTTGGTATATCCTCCTCTTCGCCTTCTTCTTTCCTCATCACCATTTGTACTACACGGTCGCATGCTTCTCTTACATCCTCATCGTCGACATGTAAATGGCATTCTCGCACAATTGGGTAGACCTTTACTCTTCGCAAGACCTCTCTTCCCTCTGGATTGGTGCACAACAGCAGAAGGGTTTCCAAATGTGTCTTCATAATCTCCATATCCTTTTCGCGCTCCTTATCGGGCTCAAGTAGTTGGAGCTCGTCTAGCATGCCTTCTGTGTCTTCGTCTGAGTATTCTTCTGGGCCCATCAGAGGCAGGAGGATATATGGAAGAAGGTTTGCGCCTATCGATGGAGCAGGGAGATTTGGATCTGGTGATAGATTTGACACCAAAACAGGGTGCGCAGGGATGTGGAATGCGACGTTCTTGATGGTACTCGCGACACCCAACCGCCTGATGTGCGATGCGTGATCCGTGAAAACCTGGATCTTGGTGATGGGGATGATATTCCCATCGTGTTCTTGCGGAGTTGTGAGATACTCCCGACCCTCGGAGAATTTGGCCAAGTCTGCGAAAAAGTATGACAGATAATCATAATCTGCATGCTTATTGTAAGCACCTGCAGCACCCTTGACAAAACAGTCCATCAGTTGATCCATAGCCCATGTAGAAGTCGATAGGTCTTTTGGTACGGCGCGTTTGAGGGAGAGCACTCGCTGGAGGGAATCATCTTTTGCCATGTTGGCAAGAAGCATTGCGATTTCATTCGCATTGGGCTCTTTGGGGCTCTGTGAACCATGTAAGCTTCTTTTCCGTAGCTGCCTCTACTTTGGATACTGACATACGGTTATCCGTGAGAGCAAAGTCTCGAGAAAAGCATCATCGCTAGCGAGAGATTTGAGGACTTCCGTATCCGCAGAGATGTTGATCAGAATAGTAAGGCCATTCTTCGCGATTGGCGCATAGTCTTTCACAATGAGCTTGAGATCCTTGACTGGCTCAAGCTGATTGCGCTTAAAGAGAGGCACATCAGTTTGTGAGTAACCGACAAGGTGTTCGGCCGCTGTTGCATATGAGCATTTTGTCGTGGCGGGGTGGAGGGGCAATGCGCATACCAACTTGGCGAATTTGTGTGTTGCCGTGATGCAGGAACTCGACGAGCTAAGCACAGTGAGTTAGTATTTCAGTTTGACATCTGCTTGGGGCAATATTTACCTCTTCTAGTTCGGTCGGCATCGTGTTGTTGGCTTTGCGACGATGCAGTGAACAATGACGAACTTTTTTCCACCCCCACGATTAAGGTTATCGATAAGCCCACTAGCGCCAAACTGCTCCGATTAGTTCTACTTTATTTCCATCTCCTATTCTTCATACTCTCATCTCTTGGTCATCATCATTCAATTCATCTCCATAGCCTACTTCCGAGACGCCCATTTGCTCTCTATGCACGCACAATGAGCATACAGTTTTGAACAAAGCTTAAATCGGCAACATCGAATGAATGTTCCAGGTTTGCGCACAATCAAGTTTGCAGCCTGATCGTGTTATAATCACATGCTTGTCTAAGCTATCATGCAAATAACCTGCAAGCTTTATCCATTTTGAAGACTAATTGGACGAGTTGAGTATGTCTCTATCGTCTTCTGCTGCGCTGCATCCAGGCCATCGTATCATGCACCAACATCAAGAGCATGAACATCAACACGAAAGCTAAAGTGCGTAGCATCATCCCGCGAGATCAGTAGCACCGAAAAGGCCTCATCTTGGCTTTTAGAAACGCCGTACGAAGTGGCAGATGCAGGTTTTTGAACGAGCTTGGTCCATCTTTTGGTAAATCTTAAAACTCGGTGACCGAGTTGGAATGATTCCCCGAGTCATATTGAACAATCACAATTCATCTTCAGACCGCTTCAGTTTTTTACTCAAAACTACAAGTATGAATTCCCTAAGATGACGGACCTCAGATAAGGGAAATATTACACGTAAATCGATGCTGCACGTCCTTAAGCTCATGATGTAATGGTTGGCGATTGGTGCCACGACCTTGGTAATCAGCCAAACAGGAAAGCTGATTCGCGCTGCGGCTAAAATGACAGGAGGTTTATTTGGCTGTCAATGACGCTGTTGGCCAACCACACGAGATTATGTCCACAGTTCAGCTCTTCTTTGCCTTGCCAAGATCCTAAAAATGCGGCTCACCGGGACGGCCCTGCAGATCGTTGCTGAACGACACCCATTACATAGTCGTTTCGTTGTATACTAGTCATTCAACAATACACGATCGGTAGATCCTTCAGATCGCTAGCTCAATCGACGTTCATTGTATCGATCGCCAGACGGTTCTTGCGCAATCCATTTTTTTTCTGCGCGAACTGGTAAAATTATGAACAGCACGAACTAACTACTAAACCTAAGGTCTAATAAGTACGTACATCGCCGATTTCAAGTATGGCATATCATTAGAGCAAAAGATATGATGATCAATGTCAAGTGACAATAACAGCCAGGGGTTACCAAAGTGTTGGAATAGCAAAAAGATTTCGAGTTGACTGAATATACTTGTCGGGCAAACAGATGGTGCAATACATACATCACGCAATAGAAGCAAAATGAAGAGATCATTCTAAGATGGCATAGAGTAGTGCAACGTGAGATGAGTTGTTGGTGATCTGTCTTGAGTTAAGCACTACGCTACTGAAGCTGTAGGGGTACGGGCTCACACAGCAAAGGAGTAATGTCCATCTCCTTTACGATGCATACAGAAGTCGCCGACAAGTCCCACCGCAAAAAGAAAAATTATACTTCTGCTCTGCAGTCGTATGATGATCGTTTCTATACACAGACACGTGGACTCTGTGCCCGACCGGGAGAAGCTTCCAGCAAATCCAGGTAGTAGACCACGATTCGTAACACTCCTCGATCGTTGATCACAGGATCAGTCTATGCAATGAGTGGATGATTGAGAAGCTGGGCAGAAGGTCGGAGACCGTGAATTCCTTATTGAGATAGCTGGAGAAATGAGTCTACTCTTCAAATATGCCATGAGAATGAATATAAATACCCAGTCAGGCTCGACTGTTAAAATCCATCATCAGCTCACATCTTCACTTCTCTTCTGCCTAATCTACCACACCTCAAAACATCAACAGACCTCAATACCACGCCTACCAGCAACCATGGTTTCTTTCCGCAACTACTTCACCGCGGCTTTGGCCCTTGCTGCTCCCATCGCGGCTCAGATCTCTCCCAAGCAACTTGTTGAGAACATCAATGCTGTCACTCAAAAGAGCCAGGACCTCCAGGCTCCAGCACAGAGAATCACCTTGGTCAACGGACCATTGATCGTGGTCGGACAGGGCCCTTTCCCTGAACTCATCAGGGGCTTCACTGAGATTGTGAGCCTTACTGGCACCACTGTTGCCCAGCTCCGAGGTGCTCCAGAGATCCCGGCTGGTGAGCTATCGGATGCCGTTTTCGAGGCCTTCCGCGATGTATGTCACGCTGAATCACTGCCAAACATGTTTTGATAGTTACTAACTTGTTGAACTTTTAGTTTGTCCGTGTTCACCAGGCTCTTCTTAACATCCTCATTGGCAAGGCTGGTCTCTTCTCGACCGTCCCTGTCATCGGCCAGCCAGTCGCGGCTGTCCTCCGTCAAGTTGAGAATGTTGTTGACGTAAGTTTGCTTCTACCCTAATCTACACATCCAGTCACCTATCGGAAATGCAACTAGACAGGAAAGGTCTGAAATTCAATGTGCTGACATCTGAATAGACAATTGCTTTCACCTTGATCGATCTCGTTCAGTCTCGCGCCACTGATCTCCAGGCCCAGGCTCAGTCTCTCTCTGGTACCCTTGAGACTGCTGTTCAGAAGTACGAGGGTCTTTCTCTTACCAAGCGATCCCTCAAGTTCCCACGCCGCGAGATCGCCGCTGCTATTGAGGTAGCTGCCTAAGCGATTATGACCCAAGTTTCACCAAAGTTTTCAACAAACCAAGGTCAACGTCAGTGATGGGGTTTGAAATGGTGTGGAGGAGTTGGAAGTGTGAATCAAGGGGTGGGACTATAATGAAGTGAAGTGGTCAGCTGTCAAGAAATCGAGATACTTCATTTTAGACTGGGCATTTTCTTTTTCAAACTTGTTGCAGCAATTGAATCTGATCTGTATTCTTATTCTCTCGTTAGTAAACTTAATTCTATGAGGTTTATGAGTAAAAATCTTGGCTGTAATGCTGTGCAAAAACCGTTAAGTCTGCGAAAGACAAGATGGGCGTTGTGAAAGTGATAAAAGCTTTTGGAAGGTTACTGTTGCGCGAAAAGGTACTATCTACCATAACGTAATCACAATCTGCGAGGAAAGATTATACAATCATTCGCCATCAGACACTAAGAGAAATACGCACGGCATGTGATGAGAACAAGAACACAACGTGTACTATGTAGTGTTGCCCTCATCAATTAGTACGAAAAGCATGGTCAATGGTCAGAGTGAGAACTGTGAGATCTATCAGTACCACCTGCCAGATCAGACTCTAATACGTAGAACTTAGCCTTTTCATTTGACAGCAAACTTTGTCGTTGATGGTGGATTACGGTGTCGCATGAATGGGATGGCTGGCTTACTCGGCGATGATTGGTTGGAAATTCGAGGCTGCTTTTGTAACCGCCGACCATTCCTTAGTGTAAGCCATCAACAAACAAAACACGCGATATATGGCACCATAGAAATCTCCGCACGCATCATGATATGCCTATTCCATGGAACTGGACTCACTTCTGCAAACGGTTCGCTAGCAAAGACAATCAATTCCACATACAAGTCGGAAATACTAACAACCGCGGGTACCTCGCCTTGCGACATGTTTTCTCCGCGTTCACCGACGGGTATGCCACGAGCGAAGCCAAAGCTTCCACCAAAAGCTCAAAATAGATCTCTCTTAGATGATCGCGGCGGCCCGCTGTAAAGGTCGTCACTTACGGGCCAGCATGCAGGGCACGCACATTGCATTCACCCAATCAGATTTGCACACGGCCCTGGATAGACCTGCACGTCTCTCTAGCGAGCCTCAAGCGTTGGCGCTTAGAACCTTGAACAGCCAACCACCAAGTTCATAACCGCCGCCCATCAACTGACCCACGCGCCGAGCATGACACACGGCTTGATTGGACCTCTCTGGCCACCAAATTGGCCTGAACAGGTAACTCTGCATGGGAAGCACAATTGAACCGCTATTGCCCCGACTCAGATGCAGGATTCTTCCCAATGCTTGGTAGTGCTGCATCCTCATTGTCATATAGTCTTTATTCCCATATTGTTCTGCCATCTCATGTATGCATACCGTGCTTGTGCCCTTAGTGCTGCGGTTTTGATATAATTGTGCCTTTTTCCGCTCGGTTCACAAAGTTTCCGGCCATTTCTGGTTATTTTGGTAGTCTACCATTGCATTATTCAAGAGAAGGCACAGTTACTTCAATATGGCAGGGCCAGCACTTCAATTATTTCCTCCTCCACCGCGAGCACCAAGGCAAACAGATCCCGTCAGGCGGCCTTCCCCTCAGATCAAAACGCCAACACCAGAAGCGGTAGCAGAGAGGATGAATACAACGAAGAACACTCCGCCGCCGGCAGACTTTCATGAACTTGTCATACAAGTTAACTCAGTCCCCGTCTCGCCTGCGGGCATAGCGATACCACCACCACCTACAATCGCGCCCCCACCTCAAGCTCACGTTGCGAATACACACACATCGAGAACACCTCCACAGGCGAACAGGCCGAACTTCGAGTCACCTCCACGCCAAAGAGTGCCGTCACCCAATATGTTGAGACAAGAACAGGCATCAATTGCCAGTCCAGAGATCAACAGAGCTGCATCCCCAGCCTTTTCTACCTGCGAAACGCTTGTGCGAGCGAACAGCACCGCAACCCGAGTTCGAAGCATGTCACCACAAGAGGATGTTCCTATGCGATCAATGTTTCCCGTCTATGATCCTACTGTGCCCCTCACGAATCAAGCTTACAGACCTTCGCAAGCATCACCTACACATATTCCACGAGCACAAATTAGCCGTTCCCCTTACTCTCCAGAGACCTATGTGCCTCATAGCAATGTCAGGGCTAGCAGCTCTGTTGCATCTGTTCCACAACCAAAGCCGTTCTTTACACCGTCTCATCTACTCGACAATCTTTGGATGGCGACTAATGGTCAAGATCAACCATCCGTGCAAATATATACATTGAGGATGCATCGTGCTACGGCAGCAAACCCAACCATCACCTTCGGTACTACACCATCACTGCCGTTTTACAGCCTTGCGCAATCAAATCTTGCCAGCGGGAATGATGTACCAAGCATAATGAACGAGCTTTTAATTCAGCGTCATCACCCTACACAACCTCGAGTTTTGCCTGTCGCTCACCTCGATCTTATTGCTCCCCCATCCTTGGATACTAGTAGTTTTGATCCTCAGCAGCAAGAACCAACTACACTTCTGGCAAGCATCTACCCCAAACTGGCGGCACTCCAAGCGCTGGATGCCGCCGCCAATTCCCCAGCAGCTTCACACATTGCTTTTACAGATCCTGGTGCACAATCTCCTGCAGCACAACGTCTAGCTGAAGACGTTCTGGCTGGTGCTGCCCAACGCGAATGCTGCGCACTTGCGTGGACACGAGATGACCCCACTCAACAAGCTAATCCATGGGCAAAACACATTCCCTCTGAAGGATCGTATCAATTGCATCATCCTACGCTTGGTACCTTTCCTATCAAAGTGGAAGGTGATTGCTCCATTCTTAATACTCCTTCATCGCGGCCAGTAACAGCCATATATGGACATAATATGCCTTCGACTCCACCATCACCACGAAAACCCGCTTCAATCAGCATCTTGAACCCCTTTGTTCTTTCACCTAACACGCCTCGAACCAATGCTTTTGCACCACTGCCACCACCACCGCGGATCGATGCGATGAATCGCCCTGTCTCACTGACTCCATCTGAGATGTCAATCAACCAGCTTGCTACTACAACCGACGCTACTGCCGATGATGCAATTCTTGGACGTCTAGATTTTGCGAATGATGCGCTGACTCTCAATCTTGGGGCCATCACACGTTTCAACAACCCTTTCCTCACAGATGTAGTCACTTCAACTCTTCTGGCTATTGCAGTCGCTGAAGCCACTCGAGGTCGCAAGAATCGAAAAGCTAGCCAGGATAGCTTCGAGCCTCCTCCCCCAAGCTTCCTTCTGACCCACCAAAAAGAAGATACTACCAAAGCCTTCAAAGAATCATTCGTCGAGGGCTTCCAAGGATTCGGCGGCAAGACAAAAGCACCTGTTACTTCCTCTGGCTTGAAGCGATTCGCAACCTCGTTGAAGAGCTCACCGAAAAGTAGCGCGGCGACGAGTTTCGACAAAGACATCGAATTGGGCGAGTGGTACGGCCAGGACAAAAACACCAAAGCAAAAGAGACAAAAGCAGATAAGAAAGCCAGGAAGAAAGCCGAAGAAGCTGACAAGCTTCCCCTCATCGCGAGGATGATCATCGGCATCCTCACATTTGCATTCAAGAGCGTGGTTTTCGTGCTGAAAATTGGAATCAAGATTATCGCGGGGTTCATCATTATGATTACTCGAAACTTCAGCAAGTTATAACCCTTACCCGCTGGATGTTGGGATTCTTTCCATTTTTACTGTATATTTTTTCTTTCCCCTCATGATACCATTCTTAGTCCCGCTCGCTAGATACCATTTTTATTCACGCTTTGAGGAACGACAATACGCTACTTATGTAGAAAAACTTAATGCAGGACACTTCCATCAAATTCAAACCAATTCAAGTCATACCAGATAACATCTCATTGTGTGAATCCCTCTGGATTAATTCATAAAACATTACAATATTCATACATTACAGTTCATACATCATTACCCCCACATCCACCTACACCACACCAACCCCCCTCTTCTTCCTCTCCCCCGCCGAAATACAACTCGGCAAATGCAAAAGATGCCCCCTCCGCCTCCTCGCAAACGCACTATACGCCACGCCCGCCGAGAACACCGCGCAAAAGCTAATCGCAGCCGGATACCCAAAGTCCCTCGGCTGATAAAACACAATCGTCGAAGCATACGAGCACACTTCAAAAAGGTTCTGAAACGACGCTTCAATGCTGGAAAACGTGCCGCGGTGCGATGCCTCAACGTCTTCCTGGACAATGATCTGCACGCAGAAATCAACGCCCCGCAGGCCCACGCGGCTCAGCATCGTGCCTGCGATCAGGCCCGCGGCGCCGAGCAAGGGGGAGGACGCGGAGAGCAGCCAGAAGGAGCTGACGCCCAGGGCGAGCGCGAGGATTTGGAAGTTGATGAACCAGATTCCTGCGCGGATGGGGCCGATGGATTTCATGATTCGGGGCGCGATGAAGGTGGTGCTGAGTTCGAAGAGGACGGAGCCGGTGCGCGCGAGGCCGATTTGAGACGTTGTGTAGCCCGTGGCGAGCAGGTAGGTTACCATTTGGCCGGCGAAGTTGAGGACGGTGAGGTAGAGGAGGGCGCCGGCGAAGGAGGGGAGGAAGGCGGGGTGGGTGAAGTAGAAGTTTAGGTCGTGGAAGACGCGTTGGGTTGATTTGTGGATGCGGCGGAGAGGAGAGGTGTTTGTTGATTGTTGTTGTTGGGTGGGTAGTTCGGGGTCGGAGCGGGTTTCGGGCTCTTGGAGAGGTGGGATGAGGGTGTAGACCTTGTGGTGAAGCTTAGTTTATTAGATGTGCGGTGATGGTAGGGGGCTATTATATTTACCTTTGCGATAGCCGAGTATTCAATGACTACAGAAAGGAGGTTCATGACAAGGTTGAGGAGGATGGCTGATCGGATGGAGAATCCCGCAACTGTGGAAATGAACAGAGGACCAGCCAGTCTGCAACCCAGATCGATGCGACGCATTTGTGCGTTGAGGTCTATATTGGTAGTCAGAACAGGTAGGACGTAGGGTAATGGAGGAGTGGTGACTTACTGCGAAGTGATGCCTCATTTCGCTGAGCTATAACAACCACCTGTAACAAGTAAGTTTCTCTTCATGCTTAACGGAGTTAATAACACTCACCCAATCCTTCTCAATAGAAACAACACACATGATTGCTGCAAGTTTCTCCACACAAGCCATGACAGCAAGTACACCATACAGCACATACTTCACTGCATCCTCCATTGGGCACCCCTTAGCCAAAACCCAAAACCCAACACATGATATCGCAACCGCTAATCTTTGAGAAACTTCACCAATTCAATTAGTTTCAAATCTCTCTTTCAATTGCTCGACAATGACTTACCAATTGAAATCCTCATCACCCTCAGCCGATCCGCAACATCAATATACCTGCCCACCAACGGCGCCAGAAAAATTGCAGAAGCACCCCGAATCAAAGCATATATCGACATTGGCAAAAGGGTATTCGCAAAAATCCCCGCAAGATACAAAGCCGCTCCGAATTCGAAAACCCGCGAATTCCATATCGACAAGAAATGCGAAATATACAATCGCTTTTTAATCTGTGGACAAACATCGTCTTCAGAAGCATCACCATCAACATCATGCTTCGCCGCTATCTCGGCCTGTGATTGGAGGGTTGGCGAAGGCGGCGCCGGAGGATTTTGCAGCAAGGGCGTTTCCTCCGTGGGTAACGACATGGTAGGAAGTTGGGAGATTGACGAGATGCATGAACTTGGGAAATTCCAAAAAGTTGGAAAATCCGTCTTGTTTGTAGCATCCGCCATTCTGTGCGGCGGTATCTCGGAAGCTGGCCGGGTAGGTAGTGTGGTTGAGTTGTGTGGGGAGGAATGGACCAATCAGCGCGAAGACATTGCTAATGTTGTCTAGAGCTATACTGACTTATGAAGAGGCTAGGGGGACGAGAAACGAGGTTATTAGCAATTAATGAACCGTTTTTTCAGCCACAGGTGTTAAGGTTTGGGTTCTGATTCGGTCATGCAAGGGATGTGCTAGTGCTGCGTGGAGTTTCGTTTGCGGTGAGGATAACTTTGGAATTCTTGGCGCTCACTTGCATTCTGGGTGCAGTTAATTTTTTTATGCTAGAACCGGTGCAGGTAGGGATGTCGTCGTTCCTGACGATGGGCGGCATCTACTTCGTACGAAGTTGCAGTTTGTGAATTGATTCGTATTCCGCGTGCAGTATTGGTCCGATCCTAGAATGCGTGTAATTGCAGTTCACAGCTAGATCTTAACATAACTCGATGTCTTGTTCCTCCAAATCCCAGTTCACCCAATCTTTACTCTCCTCAGTGCCAGATTGTCTAAATGCGACGCGCCGTTCTTCCTCGAAACATTGCTTTCCAGTGATCAACGACGCCCCGATGAATTGCCATCCCGAATCTGTATTGGTTTTGCGCAAGATGCAAGACGTTCTGCAGCCGAAGATGATACTGCACATGTCGCCTTCGCGAGCTACACGTGGAGCAAGCCCGAAATATCCGCGTTGCGTCAGGATGAACTCGGAACCATAGACCATATAGCTGATGCAAGCCGTTAGATGTGCAACCCTTTCGGACTCGGCTACATCTCTAGAAATGATTGGCTCTGTTGCATCTAGCTGAATGGTCTTGCCAAGTAGGTATCGACGACATGCCGTTATAACTTCTAGCCATTTTCCGGATGGTTCTTCTTGCATTGAGCTTGTAAGAGCGTCCAGAAAAGCATCAATCCTTGTTGATGACTCGTAGGGTGAATCCACTTCTGCGGCATCTACAGTCATCCAGAGATCAAAAATCATCTTGGGAGTCAAGTTTGGAGATGAAAGTATGTTAGATACATACTTCACAGTATCCGTAATGACTCCTGTGACTTTGAGAGTCGTTCCCTCAATAATGGGTGTGGCTACTGACAGCGTGCGCGATGTTAAGATTGATCCTTCGAATAAAGCCGCCATTGAACGATCAAGAGTATCCCAATTCGGCACCCATGAGAATATTGGAGACTGCAATGTCTTCTCGTTGTGTATGACATAATTTAATATGTCAACATTCCTTGTCGACCGGGCATACTCCGCAGCGAAGTCACGGTAAACGTACAGTTGTGACTCCTTATAGTTGGGTTGTACATGGATCGGGCATCCAAACATTTGTCCCATTTCCATAAAGGCAAAGATCCTATCTCGTGGGTTTGTCAAATCAAGTGCCCTTGCGCTATCGAGGAGACTTAAGAATGAGGTATGTGTATCCGTGTGGCCCTTGAAAGCTTTCTGAAGAAGGTCATGTTTGGCGAAAAATATACTTAGGTGTGCGCTTGGTAAGGTCAAATTTTGGTAACGTTGAGCGATTGCTGTTGCTCGGCCAAATACCCAGATCTTTGTTCGAACGACATCTTCCCATCCAAATTCAGAAGCCCCCCAGATCACACGTGCATCCTGAGCAACAGAAGCTTCCTGGACAACCTTTATGAATGATGATTTGTTAGTATATGGATGATGTATCTAGCCAAAGTCGTGCGTACCCAGCCACGTTCAAACCATTTCTGCTTTAGCAAACACTCAAAAGATTTCCAACGTTTATCAGTCAATATCGATGAGCTTTTCTCTGGGTATGGAATTGGTGTACCCATCGCATTGAATCTGTCAAGACCGATCCTCAACAGTTCAGCTACTTCTTCGAGAAGGCCACGCACCTCTGCACCACGTCCTAAGTCATTAGCCCCTATAAATATAAGGGTGTGTTGGGCTAAACGGTATATCTGACCCATGGCTGCAACTTGTAAGCCTTTCTCTTCTAAATCGTCTTGATTAATACATATAGAGTCTGCCCATAACGATCGAGGCGTGTCCCGCCTCAGATTTTGCAAAGCGATGAAGAGATTAGTCGTAATCTTGATGGTACGGCCATTGCAGGTGATCTCTCGATCTTTGATATCACTCCCCCAAACATATGAGATAGCTTCAAAAGAAGTTGAGCCCAGTTCTGATATGTGAAGGTCGCACACCAAAGGTTCGTTGCCTACTCCTGGCTGAAGGATTAGATACCGGAAGTAATTACCGGGTGGGAGGTTTTGGTATGTATATGGTTTTTGTAGCTTCAATGTTATGGGATGCAAGCCGGTTTGTATATTTGACTTGTATTTCGTAAATGTAGCGACGAATCGGTCCATGACTGCCACCTCGCTGAGTGTTGCCTATCAAAATGACAGAATTCCGGTATTTTTTGCTATTGCAGTGGCATGATATGTAAAGTTGGGAAAATGCGTGAAAGACAGACAAATGCAAATTGCAGGAGAGAAACAGGACGAGATCTTCGTAAACGTGTTAGGAGGCAGATTGGACGATCAAGCCGACGAAAAAGCCGACCCGGCGTTATGTCCAGTGATTCGTTACTCAATGTACATGGGTTGCCAACCGAAGGAGGCGAAGTGGAGCAAAGTTTGGCCCCCAATAACCTTGGATCCCGTGAGACAAGAGTGACAAAAGCATCGTGAAGAGCTTGAGCATTAAATGCTAGTCTTCATGTAATGGATTGAAGAACTGTAGTATTCCAGCTCTGTATCTTCGACCGACGAATGTGTCCTTCACCTAGTATCCCTAACGCCGCGCTATGCTGTAACTCCAAACATGTATAATGCTTAAATGTATGTGTTCATTCATCCATCTGCCATTGGTACTCTAGCTTCTCGATGTTCGCCTTGCGATTGCGAGAGCTGAACCACTGGCTTTCGAATCCGTTTCCTCTATCGACACCATCCCACCTATGCCCAGGTCGAATACCATAACGGTTCGGTTGGAAAGCTCCCTGATACAACGGTTTTCCTGTGATGCTTCGTCCAGCCTTCTTCTTCCTCAAGAAGCCTGATGCTGGGTCATTCCAGTGACCTCTTTCTTTCAGCTCGTCATTTAATTCTGCATCGTCTGCATATCGTGCGATTGTCATGGTTTTTGCGTCCTGAAGTTGTTGTTTTCTACGTTCAGCCTCTGCATTCTGAACATCTCCCCGAGCCGCCCTTTCTTTCTCGAGTTTCTTGCGCTCTTCTTCCTCTGCCTTTTTGCGTGCTTCTGCTCGCTTCATGGCGACATTGATAATTCGGCCGCTTGCATCTCGGTATATGGTCTCTTGTGCAACACTGCCCATCTCTTTCGCGACTTCATCCGCCTTGCGTTTTTCCTCATCCTGTTTCTTCTTCATAGCCGCAGCTACCTCTGCAGCTGTTTGTAAACCTGCCTTTGCGCCCGACTCCATGCGCAGTACGCCTTCCGTGTCTACCATCTCTGGCGCTTCGTCTTCTGCCTGAGCAGCTTTCTCCCTGTCGGCCGCAGTTGAAGCTATGATTGCGTCAGCAGCAGCTTGGTCGGCGGCGAGTTGTTGCGCGTGCGACGGAGCAGCTACGCCCACGGCGGTCCATATTGCAGCACCCTCAGATTTGGATTTTTTTTTCGATTTCTTCAAAGTCCCTCCACCAACTAGACACACCGTTAGTATACGACTTGGCGCCTTCCTTTTGTGGGGGTATTTCTTCTTACCGATCATGGGCGCATCATCGTCATCTTCTTCCGCAGTTTTCGACCAACCCAAGGCATCGTCGTCGTCGATTGTGAGGCCGCCATTTTTGTTCTTTCGCTTGCGCTTCTTCGACTTCCTTTCTGAGTCTGCAGTGAGGTAATTCTTTGCTAAATAATCCGCCAGAGACATGTTGTGGTGGGAGGTTGTTATTGCGAGTAAAGTTCGCGACTGGTTGGAGCTACAGCTTCAAGCGGAAAGACGAGGCTTGGCATTACGCTTCATCACGTGATTTGGCGTCTTATCGATCACGCTTCGTCGCGTGCTGGATGCGGCGAACTCTGCATCCCACTTGTCGTGACGTTCGCATACAGCATGCCACCAGGCGAGCGATCAGAGGAAGTACATTTGTGGTATACCGTAGTGTATGAGGCAATTCAGGAGATACCCTACGGCAAGGTCACGAGTTACGGCCATGTAGCAAGATTGGTTGGGAAGCGTAAGTGGACTGCCGCGTGATGAGGAGACAACGCTGACATGGCCGAACAACCATACAGCTGAGCGCCCAAGGTAGAACAAACCACGAACTACATAACACCACACTAACTCCTGACGTCAAAGACAAGTTGGAGTCTGTCTCAAACACTTGCCATCGCCATCGCCCGATCGCAGCAAGAAGAGCCCTACGTTTCATAGTGGTAATGTGCCTTGGCAGCGCGTGATCAACGCCAAAGGCGGCATAAGTCCTAGGTCAGTTTCCTTTATCTACACCTACGTCAACGCATTGTTGCCTGTTTGTTGGACAGCACATTGACAGAGGAATAAAGAGGGCCTAGTGCTGCTAGCCATCAAGCTGATGCTCTGAGGAGGGAAGGGGTTGAAGTCCGACAAGATGCCATGGGCCAATACACAGTAGATATGGCCAAGTATGGCTGGTTTCCGGACGTTTTACCGAGCGAAACCGGTTTGGTTGAGAGTAGTGATGAGGAGGACGAAGACGCCGCCGCGTACCATACTTGAAGTGAATGCCCGGGACTTTGTCAGGTACCAGGTTAGAGTTGAGCACATATTAGCGCATCGTGAGAGTTGATTGACGAGTGCGATTGGTGGGCTCGGGCTTATAATTACTCATTGCCCAGTTATGACTGTCCTATGATATGGGGTACATGAGGGAGGTGTTCCAGGTTACTCGCCAGAGCTGGGTAGGCAGATAGATGACGAGGCTAAACCAAGCGAGGCGCAGGCTTTCCCTGCCGGCCGAATCCGGGTCCTTATCAAGCTTGCGTGCTGAAAGGCGCTCATCTCATGGGTCATGTACTAAGCTTAGGCACGAATACCAGCGCGTGCTGTGATTGTTGGGAACAGTAGTAGTCGCGACTGTTGCCGTCTGGAGAGTGGAGATGTTTGTGGGGGCGACTTGGGAATGCTGAGTACTGAGTGAGGTGCTGAGGTGCTGAGTACCTAATAGGCAGAGGTTGGCGACCCCCATGCATCACATCGTGAACATGCACTCTCAACACGCAGCCGGAGACAACCGCAGCGGCTCAAACGGGCACGTTCGCAAGCAAGGCGCATGATCTCGATATGATGGCATCATGGGCGACGACCATCAGCGCGTCAATCCGGATGACGATTCCGGGGCTGACAGCCTCGGCCACTTGGACCCTGCTTTGGTCATGCCTCCACTGCTTCACAGCCCTTATCAGGAACCACAACAAAGGCGGGGATGGCCTGCACCTTGACCTCATAAAGGGCGCCCTTCCCCAGTTGTAGACTATTCTAACGCGCTTCCATAAACAGATCTCGTATTGTCTCCCTACTATTACATAGTCGCCTACTTACCCCAGCTTCGACACCATTTGAGTCACCCTTCAGAGTCATTCCCAAGACAACTACCCGCTACCAGTCACGCCTTCTCGATTCGCAAGCTTATTACTGCCTTCCGTCATACCTGATCTCACCCATCACTCGCTCTCTGCTTTCTTTCTCAACCCAACCACCTAATCTACCTAGCTTATCCACACTCTCCCCTTGTCGACTCTCGTCTTCCAGCCAGCTGAGCTATCTGCCTATCCTCACCACCTTACACAAGTTGGAGTACCCTGTGAACCTCTCTTTCGAACAATAGAACTTCGATATGTCCAGTCAAACCTACAACGGCGACCTCCGTGGCGAAGCTAAGGAGTTCAATCGCGACAAGAACAACAGGTCGAAGTGGGCGCATGGTCAGTCATTTGGCCCTGGACGACGTATTGAAGATGCTCGTCCTCGCCCTGCTCGAGTCTTGCCACATTTCAAGTAAGTCCAAGCTCTTCCAGTGTCTTGTCACCTTGCTAACCTGCGTAGGTCAACACACCCTGGCCAGATGAAAGCTCAAAACAGCTTGAAGAAAGACATAGCCAGCGCCAGTGACGACTCATCGGCCGACGAGGATGTCGAGCACCCATCCGCTGCCCCTGCGCCTGATGCAGAGATTGCCTACTCCTACGACGCTGAACGTGGCCCTAGCCATGGCAGCCAGATCCTGAATCACGCCCTCGAGAAGGCTATCGAGAGGTACGAGGTCAAGGAGACAGACAAGCTCATAAAGAACGAGTACGAGGTTCTTGATCTGGATGCAGATGTCGTGTCTCCACTTACAAGGAAGAAGCATGTCGCTCCTGAGGATGAGGACTACTACTTCGTCGATGCGTAGCCGCCTGCCTTCGTCTGACTGTTATGCTGTTTGAATTTCTGTTTGCTTTTGAGTGATTTTACATATCCTCCTGTGGCGTTCCTGGCATTCGTCGACTCGGATGTCATCTTTCAACATCTGCATTTGTTGCATTGCACGGTTTATGGCAGCATCAATAGGTGAGCGTATGGCGCTTCCTGATGACTTGAGCAGCCCTATACCCGCTCGGCTTGCTTGATTGTGTTTTCATGGAGTTGGACTTTTGTTTATGGCATATGGGAGATGCACCAGTGGTTACCTTGCCTGTACGGTCGCTCTATCAGTATGGGTGGTTTCTACTTGTAGCTTTTTTGAATTGATCCGTTAGCGAGTTGCATGAATTCATGCTCCTCCCATCCTCAACTTCAGCTCATGTTATATCAAGACGATGGATGTTTATGTGGCAATGATGGGTAAGCAAAACTCAACATCCTTGGCAGATTGGTGATAGTCTTGGCACGGCGATATGCACGCGCGCATGCGCTGCGGAAATGGTGATGGTTATCGCGCGCCAATCTGAAGCGTCTACGTCATCTCGACTAGTCCCAACCAGTTTGAAACATTTCTCAGGCACAGGGGCCCATTGCGCCGGATACTTTCAACTGCCACAACAAATTCTTCCTAAGCATCTCGTCATTCGTTATATACAACGGATATTGATCATCCGTCTCCGTTGCCACAAGCTGCGCCACGACCCAACTCTCCTTTTCAGCGGCTCATGGCGCTCATCTCATGATCCTCCGACTCATCATAAACAAATCCCCCTCAAGCAGAACGGAATGCCAGGTTCTCGCCCAAGATGGATTCTCCACATCCAGGCCCAGTTCTGGCGCGTCCTCATGGGCATCGGCATGATACTACACAAGCTCGCACGACCACGACCTCCACGCCCCGCCTTCCATAGAGACATCGAAGCGACCGTCTCGCCCCTGAAGGGCAAGTTCAGACTAAATTTCTACGTTCCGAAAGACTACAAAAAACAGAAGAAATTAAAGGCAAACAAACGATACCCCGTCGTAGTCAACTTCCATGGCGGCGGATTCGTTTTAGGAACCGCCCGGGACGACGCGCGATGGTGCGGTATCGTCGTTGACGAGGTTGGAGCTGTCGTAGTCAGCGTTGATTACCGCCTTGCGCCCGAACTTCCCTTCCCTACCGCGGTCGAAGATGGAGCTGATGCGATACTATACCTTGCAGAGCATGCCAATGATTTGATGCTGGATTCGGATCGGTTTGCTGTGTCGGGTTTCTCGTCAGGGGGAAACATGAGCTTCACAGTCCCCTTATGTTTACAAGGAGAACTCTTCGAAAGGACAGCCACTGGGTCACGTATCGATGACGGCAGGGTAGGGCATGTTCCAGAAGGTACACTTTCACGTCCTCCTACTCGCCAACCAGATGCCACTCCTATGGGAAGCAACCTTCGCGTACCTTTGATACACCAGAAATCACATAATATTCGCCGGCTCGCAATGCTTCGTCAGACTGGCACGTCTTCACTCTCCCTTGTAACTTCCTACAAAGATGCTTCCGGCGTGTCCGTCATGACAGAGGGATCCAACGCTGTAGTGAAGATCAAGGGTATTGTATCTTTCTATCCACCTACAGATTATACACAAACCCGTGCACAACGCCGTGCCACCTGCGCCAGAGCAGACCAACAGCTTCCTGCCGTCTTTACCGAGCTCTTTGACGATTCGTATCTCCAACCCCCCTCCCTCGACCTGTCGCACCCTTGGTTGAGCCCTGGTGTTGCACCCTCTCGCATGCTCGAAGTCCTACCTGATGATATTGTTTTATTCTGCTGCGAATGGGATATGCTTTTGGCTGAAGGAGAACGATTCCGCGACCGCCTCAAGAAGCATGGCAAGCGTGTGCATTATCATTGTGTGCCTGGTGTCCCGCATGGTTGGGATAAAGCACCAAATCCTCTCAGAGAATCACCAGGTGCGCGACAGCAATACATGGTAGCATGCAAAGAGTTGAAGCGCATTTTTGAAATTGACGACGATGACGATGAGCTGGAACTCGAGGACTTTGCATCGTGTAAGAAATATCATAGGAGCGTGGATCTCTCCCAAGCTCCTCTATCTCCCTTGAGCATGGCTGCGCAGTATGCTTGAGCTTTTTCATTGTAGGAATAATTCATTATGAGGTTATGGCTTTTTCATGCAAGAGGAGGTTGCTATCATGGCGTTGGGAATCAGGCATTTCATGTATTTATGATATTCTCTACAAGGTGTGGAGTGTTTCTTGTTACGTATAACTTAGCGACCATTCATAGATTGCGTTTTTCGTTCTAAGCTGCTTATTGCGCTGTTCACTGATTGTTGGTTGTATGTATCGTTCTTTCCCTCCCATCGTGCCTTCTCTGTTGGCTTGCGGATGACGTAAAGTCCATTTGGAACATTTTGTTCTGCCTCGAGAAGCAAACTTACTTTGCTTCCCTGACGCTGCTGTGTTTTGCACTCAGATGGGTTGCCTTGTTTCGCCAATATGAGCTGCAGCTCATCCCTACGTGTTCCCTCAGCCACGATCAGCAAGGGCAGTTTGATCATCTGCCAAAACATAACCATGCCTCCTACATACCAAATCGCACGACTCCAAGCGCTATGGAAGATGTATCACAACTAGAAGAAATACCCGTCCAACTATCCGGAATCGAAGAAAGACACCCGTTGTTACATCAGTCCTCATCCATTGGCGAAGCTCAGTTATGTCGCAGGTGTGAGGGCTTGACCAGAGCATTTCAAGAGAAAAAATTTCCCTTGTCGACATTTATCTCAAAACCATCACTTCAAGCTGGTTGCAAGCTCTGCGATCAATTCTTCGCCGTCTTCCAGAGAGTTCTAGCCTCAGATGTTCGCCCATCCAAAGGAATTGAAACACAAACGAAAACAGACTCGGTCCAGGATATCCGCTGTGAGCTCACCTGTCATAATGTCCGCTTCAGTCGTCAAGATGAACTCTGCAATGATGTTTATCTTCACATGGGATTCATTGGCCCCACGAAATATATCCGTTTGTTACCTAAAGAGATCACGACCACATCTCTATCCAGTGGTAAAGACTATAAACGACGCCTCGGGTATAAGGTCGATCCAGATTCTCCAGATTATAAGCTTGCTAGAGGTTGGCTAAGCGCATGCCAAGAGGATCACGGCCCCGCCTGTTCGAGCTTACCAATTGTGTATCTTGGTGTCCTGCGGCTTATCGATTGTGAAAGCAGGACAATAATTGAGACAGATGATCATGAACGTTATGTTTGCTTGAGCTACCTCTGGGGTAAAGAGGCCGTCAACAACGTCAACTTCACAAAAGCTTTACCACGAAACATACCGAAAGTTGTGGAGGACGCTATACATGTGACTCTCGAGCTTGGGATACGCTATCTGTGGGTTGACCGTTACTGTATCGATCAGCAAAATCCAGATGAAAAACATAGCACGATCCGTCAGATGGACAAAATATATAACAAGGCAGCATTGACCATTATAGATGCTGCAGGGAGCAGTCCACATGAGGGACTGCCAGGAGTTCGAGGTACTCCACGTGAGCTACAGAATCGATTTCAACTGAGCAATAAGAAATTTTATGAAGTAGAAGAAATCGGAGACAAGATCACATTTTCCGAATGGAACTCGCGAGGATGGACGCTACAAGAGATGGTTTTGAGCCCCAGACGACTCGTCTTTACACGCTCCCAGATGTACTTCCAATGCCAGCAGAGCCATGCTCTCGAAAGTTTATGCTCCAAGCTGCCTCCAGAGATGATGCTTTCTGAGCCTTGCGATAGAGCTTTTCCTGTTGGTGGAATTGGCGGCACCTATGAGGGATTAGCCCCTTTTTTGGCGAATTACTATAGACGACAATTATCCTTCAAGTCGGACATCATTGATGCCTTCACCGGGATCTTCGGTGCTTTCGATAGGTCGCCTTTGATCGCTGGTTCTGTAACACACTTTTACGGTATACCGATCTTGTACAGCCACAAAAACGTGGATCAAGCACGGACTTCTTTTCTTGACAAGTTGCACTGGAAAGCTACTTTATTGACACGCAAGACTTGTTCAAGTACCAATCAATTCCCTTCATGGAGCTGGGCTTCTGCGAAAGCAGCCCATACAACGGATGCTGAGGGTTTCCTTGATAACAACGAACTAACGCTCCGGTTATCTGTGGTGGATAATATTGCTATCCAAGTTGCACATCAATCTGAAGGACCTATGAGCATAACAGCTTTCACTTCCCATCCGCACGACTACAAGCATTTCTCACCCTGGATAGATATCTCTACATGGGTCAAGATAATCATTACTGGGCAATGTTCTTTCTTCGAAGCGGACAGATCCTTTAACTATAGTGAAACTTATAGCCGTCTAGACGACCATGTCACGCCAAGCACGGGAGTTATGTGTCTTGTGTGTTTGCGCGCGCAGGTCGACTATACCACGACGGAGAAGGAGTGTTATGACACCGCCGGTATGTTAGTCCAAGAAACCTCTCCAGGCCTCTACCGCAGAATTGGTCTCTATGGCGGTAAAATGTCACTTAACCAAACCGCTTTGACCAACGGTAATGAAATGACCTGTGAAACCGAGTCTATTAGACCCGATACAGAAGCAAAGTGGCAATGGCGGACTTTAAGATTAATATGAAAATACAATTGTATCTGCCCAAATCTTCCCCTTCTTTGTTGTTTCATAATAGTCATACTAAATATACATGCCACCAACCCCTCCCATTACTTCTCCTCCCTCAACCCCTGTACTTCACACCTACCTCCCTAAACCCCTTTTTCCCACACCAGCTCCGCTAAACACAGAAATGAGCCACATTCCCTATCGCCGCAGCCGTGAGCAAGATCGCAACGATATTGCACGCAACTTACCACCGGCAAAGCGTGTAAGCGTTGGGATTTGCTGTAGCGAGAGTGCTAGGTGGTTGTTAGGAGGGGATGGTAAGGTAGCGTAGAGGGAGAGGAATTATAAAGAGGGAATAGGTAAGATTGGCATTCTTACGACGGTTGGTTGGTAGTCCTGTCGATACAATGCGTGAACGTTAAATCATTCAAACTCTTAAAAGATTTTTGGAGCGCGGTTCCACTTATGTTTCCCGTTCAAATTCATTGCATGAGCTGCTCGTCAAGATAGCAATTATATCTACGTCTACACGTATCGAAATCAGACTAGACGAGTTCCACGACATAAACGATGATGTAGGTCTCCTGCATGCTGTTACCAGTGTTTTGTTGGGGCCCAAAAAGTAGGAGAAGCTTTTTTGGGGCGGGATGTGCCTTGTTTTCTTTTTTTTTTTTTTTTACAATTATGCGCGGGATTGGGTCGTAGAGTGCGATAGGCTGAGATTTTGCGGAATGGGGCCTTTTTGCTGGGGAGGTGGGTACCGGTGAAGGGTGCGATGTGTGGTTGGTTGCAGTTGGTATGAAGGCTGTGTTGCAATTTGCATGATAATTTTGAAGATCGTGCAAGGCTCTTGCAGCCGGTGTGTATAGTATACATGTGTTTAAATTTCAAAGCACTTCTTCAAGATTTCGGCTTAAGGTATATAATACCCAGTGTCCCAGCGCTGAGAAGCAAAGAACTTCCGGTGAAGATGATGATAGCCTTGTACGTTCCGTTTCCATAGCTTCCCGCATAGGCTGAACTTTTCAATAGGCTGGCACTAATGGGTCCTGCGAGGATATTTCCAATGCCTTTGCCGAAGCATAGTAGCCCAAATATGGCCTGCGAGGCTGAAGGCTCTTTGCTGATTGCTGTTACCATTCTGGCCCACATGGCTGTGTATCCAGCGCCAAAGAAGCCATAGAGAAGCGCGAATAAGATTAGAGGTAGTAGCGAGCGTGCAAGACCCCATGCGCTCAATGTTGCAATGGCAGCAACGGATGAGGAGATTGTGATGAGCGCGTTGACCGACAATGCCTTGTCAGATAGATAGCCAAATGTGAATTGGCCGGCAACTTGCGAGATGCTCATGAGTGCCAGCAGCAATGCCCCCTTCGACACACTCAAGTTGAGTGATGAAGCATATGAAGGCAAATACAAGGAAGGGAAGAAAAACCCTATTCCCATCAGCAGGTTGCTCAGGCTGTAGATCCAGAATAATCGTTTCTTGAAGAAGCTCCAATCCGTCCTCAGGCTGGCGTTTTGCTGCAGACCAGCTCTACCCTTGAGTAATGGGATCAGCGGACCGGTCAACGCAAACAATACAACGGCAACAGCTCGCAACGTCGTTCGATATCCATACTTGCGTAGCAAGGCTTGTAAAATCAGCGGCGTCACCGCACCAGATGCACCAGATGCACTGCACAGAAGCCCATATGCCATACCCCTCCTGTTCACCCAAAACTCATCTACCATTGAAAGAATCGGGTAATAAAAAATGACGAACCCAAACCCATACAACACACCCTGTGTAACAATAAGCGTCCCCAAACTATCTGCAAAACTCCCCGCAACCAAGCCAATAATACACAAAGGCCACCCTACCAGAATCATGTGCGTGCGGTATTTTGACCATCGCCTGATCAGAGACGCAGCCAAAGGCGCTCCAAGATACGAAATGCCAGACGCAGTCGTGCCGACGGTAGAGATGTATCGCTCGTTTTTGAATTCTGGAAGGTGCGCGTAATATTCTTGGAATACGCCATAGGAGAGTGGGAAACCCCAGAGAAGGGCTTCGAATACGAAGGCTGCGAGGAGGAGTCGCCATGCAGCTGGGCCGCCGTCGATTGGTGGGGAGATGGAGGTTTGGCTGGGGAAGGCTGTGTTTGTGGTGGGCACCATCTCGATATCTCGAGAACGCCTAGTGGGCTGTGTTGAAGCCTCGTTGCCTGAAATTGAAGGAGCTTGCTGGAACGTCATGTCGAAGTAGATTCAGAGGTTGTGTTCCAAGAGTTGATGGGTTATGTATTAAGAAGTACATCAGGTAGGAATACCTCGGCCAAGCTCTAACTGTCCTTTCATTAGCGTAGGTTGCAGGTCAGCTGGGAGTTAGGGTTTAAGAAAACACACTCTTACTTAGTTGGTACTTATACGCCACGAGCAGATCATTAGTCTAAAGGAATAAGTTAACATGTAAAAGGTTTCAAATCTGAAATTTATATGACTGCGAACATAAAGTGTCCGTGCATTTGACAGTTCATAATGAAAACATCAGCATGATGCAAGGCTGACGACGAAGTAGGCTGTGCAACTTCGTTCTAATTCCAATTGAAAGAACGGCTGAACTCCAGTCCTGAACAATTACTTGCCCTTGGAGCTGACCGAAGACAAGAAGGATTTATTATCAACTCAGACCGGCGCAGCTTGACTTCGACACTCACCATAACATTACAATCCTGAAACCGCAGAAGAAAGAAGGATGAGGCAGAAGTCATCTAAAAGCGATCAGCAAGGCCAAGTCTCTCCAATTGCCATCAAAGATACACAATCGAGTTTCTGTACAAAATGCAAGGACTTGGCAACTACAATTAATCAGGGAAGTTATGATTACATGCTTGTTGGTGAATTTGCACAGTTACTACAAGCCAACGTCAACTGTCCTATGTGCCAAGATCTCGCAAGCCTGACCAAGCATGTACAGGCCTTGCAGCCTTATCCAATGTATCCAGAGATCATTTTGAAACCATGGCCTTTATTGATTCAGAAGGGTACCGAAACTAAAGACCTTGGACGTTATTTGGATCTACATGTCCCAGGTGCACCGACATTTATCAGTATGGTTCCAAGAGAATTCAATCCGCAGAGCAAGAGCCAAGAGCAAGATGGAAGCCCTACTCTAAAAAGAATTGTCGAGCCGAGGCACCCTGATCTTATTAGCATTGGGATAGCTCTGCGCCTTTGCCAGAAAGAACATGCATTGACATGCAACCAATCATACCGAGGGGTAGAAAGTTTGCGACTTATAGACTGCAAGAGGAGGAAGATCATCAAAGCTAGCCAAAATCAGAGTTACATCTGCTTGAGTTATGTGTGGGGCAGTGAGAATACCGAGCATTGTTCGGATAATACAACCTTGCCAGTATGCCTGCCAAAGACGATAGAAGATGCAATATTGGTTGCAGTTGAGCTCCAGGTGCCATTCCTTTGGATTGATCGTTATTGCATTGATCAAAACAACAAAGAGGAAAAGCACCACTTGATTCATAACATGGACAAGATCTACAACGGGGCAGAAATTACCATCGTTGCTGTTGGAGGCGACGGGCCCAATCTCGGCCTCCCTGGCTTCCAGGGACCTCCTCGGCGAAATCGACTTCAACTCCAGGCAGGTCCAGTGACATATGTGGATACAGCCCACGAGCAGATGAGAGAAGAGATAAAGCTGTCAAAGTGGAACTCGCGCGGATGGACGTTTCAAGAGGCAATTCTCTCACGCCGAGTACTTGCATTCACAGCTCATGGATGGTACTTTCAATGCCAAACTATGCATCAAAGTGAAAGTTGGCCGCCGTTGGTTGCAAAGTTTCTGTATAATAAAGACCAATATAGGCCGCCGTTGGCTACAAAGTTTTGGTATAGGGGAGACGAATACACAATGAATTTTGGTGGTATCTTCCCGATAGGGCAGCTCCATGACTGGGAGAGCTTGCTGCAACAGTACTGCAAGCGAAAGCTCTCGTACCATGCAGATACTATTGATGCCTTCGCTGGAATCTTCAAGAAAATGACGGAATCGCCAACACTGAAAATTTCCCTCAATTGCCGGTATGGCAGCTTTGATAAACACTTTTACGGAATCCCTATTCTCACAGGGGAAGATGATTGCGATCTAGCGCAAGAATCGTTCTTACGTAATCTGATGTGGACGTTCCAACCACAGCCAAATGAGTTCTCACATCATTCAACGATCTTTCCTTCATGGTCGTGGGCTTCAGCCAAAGCTGGGCTGCTCGTGGGTGACGAAAGTACCTTTTTCATCGAAGGTTCGTCACCCAGGTTCGCCCCTGATGGAATATGTATCTGGCTCCACCATCATACCTCTGGTATGATTCAGTTTGGGCAGGATTGGAAACTTGAAGGTAGTTATAAGGACTATCGCCCGTGGTTCATCATCTCTACCTTTGCAAAGGACCTATCTTGGAATCATAAAACGGAGGCTTGTTGGATGCATTTCGATACCTATTCTTATGAAAGACTAGCTAAGCAGAGAGGAGAAATCAAAGCTGTATGCTTATACGCCGGCTACCTGCACGCACTTATAGAAGTTCATGGTTTGTTGACCGTGGAGACCAATCCCGGCTTGTATCAAAGGATTGGGACTTTTCACCAAATCTTAGATAGGCCTATTGAAGTGCAATGTCCGCGATGCCGAACACTCGGTGGAGCCACTATGGATTGTCTGAGAACTTGTGCGAAGGAACCATGGCTTAAACAAACAATACTTTTGCACTAGAGGTAGAAAGACAATCAAAAAGGTATCTCGAAAATCTGGCAACGTTGAAGTACAATTTTCTCTGTATGACGCTCTTACAGCTGAACGTTGACTTAGATCCTCCTCCGATAGCGGTTTCAAACAACCTTAGGTATTTGAAGATTTAGCAACAATGCATTAACTTAACAAGCCAAAGAGATACAACTCCTTATCTCACATGTAGCACAATTGATCGCAAGAAACACCATATATCACAACCTCAAAATCTACCCTCACGCGAAGGAACATATCATATCAAACCCCACACACCAGATTGAAGCACTTCCTTCTCAAACCAAAGTACCATACTCAGCGTACAAAGCACAGATTTTACATATCCACATGAATCCATATATACAATAAACTTCTTACATTCTCTTGCTTCTCTCAAAATCTCAAAACATACAATCGCAACGGGTATCTTTCACCTCCCACCTCCCACCTCCCACCTCCCTCCCCCTCCCCCTCCCCCTCCCCTCCCCTTCCCCATCCCCTTTCCCCTCTTCCCCCCTCTCCTCCTCCGTCCCATCCACCACCCCCTACCCCTCCATCTCCACCGCCCCAAAAACCGGAACATTAACATCCCACTCCTCCTCCGGTCCCGCCACCCTGCCAATCACACAATTCGCCTTGCGCCGCGTCTTCTCCGTCATACTAGCCACATGCACAGCGGCGATGTGATTCATGAGCGTTTCGACGCCGCCGTAGACGCTGGTGACTTTATCCTCCGCGCAGCAGAAGATGCAGCCGTAGGCGTAGTCGTCGGCGGAGGTGCTGGTTAGGGATGTGGGTGTGGAGGTGGTGTGGGAGGAGTCTTTGTGGCTGCGTTTGGTGTGCGATTTGGCGAGGAAGATCCAGCGGTATCTAAGGGTGGGGGGTTAGTGAGTGGAGGTGGAGGTGAGGGGGATGGGAGACGTACCGAATTCCAGAAGAGGAGGTAGCAATACGGGGATCGATGACGGCGATGGTTTTGTTCTTCTTGGTGGGGTGGGGAGAGGAGAAAGAGGGGCCTTTGAAGGTGCATTCTGAGCAGCCCCAGATCTCTTTGGTGTTGTACATGCCTGAGGGTTGGGTGCGGAGGTGCAGGCCCTTTTTGATGTCTTCACGTGTGGTCCACGCGCCTTTGCAGAAACCCCAGTAGTTGTTGGATTTGCAGGGTCGGCCATCCATCATCTTTTCAGAGCCGCCGCTTTGGACGGTGCCTGAGCGGATGATTTTGCTAAGGGATCCGGGGAGGACGCCGATGTTGGCGGAGTTGGCGCTGTCGGTGGATATTATTGAGGGGGCAGTGCTGGAGATCCGAAGATTATCTATGGGGGAAGTTGGGGGCATGAGTGAATTTGTTACAGGGCGCTCGCTTTTGGCGTCTTGTATAGATTGTGCCTCGCGTGTTGTAAGCGGCAGCAAATGGTACTTCGGCCGGTTTAATTGGTTCTCGGCACTCTTCTGATCATGAAGAGATATTGGTTGCTTAGGAGGTTCTGGGAATGGTGGGATATGATGTGGCTGATCATGCGTTGGTGATGTTGCGTATGGTGAATTCTGATATGTGTGGGAATCAATTCTGGGCGGATAAGTTGTGTTGTATTGATATGATGGCTGCTGAGGGAGGTTCTGAGTCGCATTGGAATTGCCTCGAGATCGCTGAGGGGATAGCGGTTGGCTGTATTGAGAATAATATGTTCCTTCAGAAGCCGCATATGGAGATGGTGGTGACAAGTTTCCATCGTTGTATTGATATGGCGCACTGGGAGAAGAAGGGCTTTGCGGTGTAATCGGGGACATAGTAGGCGAGGGGCGAATCAAAGGAAGCGGAAACGGGTGTGCTTGTGACTCCTGTGATGAAAAAGAACCGTTGCGTTGTATTGATGGTGTATCCGAGGGTGCGGAGCTGGAAACTGAAGCTTCAGATAGGCGAGAGCGCCGGTTTTGCGTTTGAGATTGGAGGGTTGAATTATGCAAATACTGGGTCTGAGTAAAACTTTGCTGTTGTTGATTTTGGTTGAAAGGCTGAGGACTGAATGCGTGGTGATTGTAGGTGCTGCCGGCACTGTAGCCATCAGGAGTTTGTGGTGGTTGTGAAAATAAATGCATAGGCGTTGGCATTGGATGATCCCTGGAAGATGGCGCAACTCCATGAAGCATAGCCAGTGTATCCTGTCTCTGCAGTGACCCACCCAACCGTTGGCTTCCCTGAAAACTCTCTGAATTCTGAGTTATATTGAGGCCGTTGTAAGAGTCAATTATGTGATCAATATCTTTCATGATAATTGCGCGATCCTTGTCCCCTTTTGCTCTGGCTAACTGTTCAAGCGCGGGGCTGAAGTTGATGTCGGGAGGGTTGTTCATTTGAGAAGCCTTTGATGGATCATGATTCCGCTTTTTTCGGAAATAGCTGGCTAATCCGTGCTTCGAGTCTTTCGTCCCATCTTTGGAAGGTATTGTTACAGCTGCGGGGATGTAATTGTCGGACAGCTTCCCACTCTGTGGGGTGGTGACGGACCTATAATCTGAGTACGAATAAGGGGCATCTTCGAGCTGGTGTGTGGCAGGCAACCTCATCAATAATCTCTGCTTGAGCTGGTCCAAAGTCACTAAGGCATCCCGCTTGTTGGTGATCGATGCCTCATGTAGTAGGGTTAAACTTAGGACTGCATGCTCAAACTGCGCTGCCATTTTCAGACTTTTGATAATCTCGCCTTGTACCATCAATGCAATGTGCTGAAGACGATCCCTCGCAACGACTATCAGATAATTAGTTCTCACAGCATGGTTATAGGTGTAGTGAATATAGCCATACCATCTCCTACGCGCATAGCATCGCCAAGTTCCCGCATATCTTGTGCATATCGGAAACCTATCTGTTGCTCGCCGGAGACTAGAGAGTCTTGTAATTGCTTCTCTTCAAATTCCTGGAGCGCCCTGTGGGTTTTGCGGCGTTTCGCTTTGATATGCTTCAGCAACTCTGAGGCTTCGTGGAAAGCATTGATGACAGCCGACACAGCTGTAATTACCTACAAACACATAAAGTGTTAGTAATCCTTCTGGACTAGATAGTAATGTCTTGGGTCGAGGTGTGATAGCTTCTCCAATATTAGGCAATAGGGCCGAGTGTATCTGCAACATGGCTCATATGTATGCTAACATATTGCTGGAGGCAATGGACGCTCTTCGAACCCAATTCTTCTTTTTCGTTGTATAATGAACCCCGCTAGGCTGAAGATACATACAACCTGCATATGAGTTTCGTAGATGCTTATACTATCGAAACGTTTTGACAAGAGAAGGATGGACATATTACTGTACCTCAGAACCAGACATGACGGGTCTGCTACCTCCACGACTCAATGCCACTGGTGATCACAATGTCTCAATAGGTGGTGGACTATGCTGATTGCGTTGCTGGTTGGCGTTTCGATGGGTGCGCTACTGCAGGGTAACCATACGATGCGTCTAGAAGAAGAGCGACAGCTAGGAATCTAAAAATCTATTTACTTTCCCTCTCTTCTTGGCCTAAGCTGATTGGCCTGATCGCCCGCAATTCGGAGTTGGTAAGGTCTGACGACTGACCCTACAACGACGAAGCCGTTGTCGCTAACGAGTTCGTGTAGATCAGAACCGAATATTGGAAAGTCACGATAAGGATCAATGTCAGGTAACAAGGAAACGATCTGCTAGTGATAAAACGTGGGGAAGGGGGGAAGAGGAAGGTCGTTGGGGCAGCAGGCTGTCAAGCTCCAAGAGTACCCACGCTCAGCCTCACAACTTGTCGCGGCTGGGGAGGCTTCCCGACCGGACGCAAGTTTGGGGTTAGCTTTGGATAATCCCTCACTAAAGAGAGGCCCGTAGGCGACAGTCTGTCAAATCTGACCGAGAGGCGCTCTGCAAAGTATCGACATGTGCCTATGGTCCAATAGCAGAAGACAAGGGCGGGGTTTTGAGTGGCTTGACTGGTTCTCCGTATTGAGGCGGGACCTTAACGAGCGGCAGCGACTTGGCTAGTTGACCCTTATCACATTCTGTACCATGATTGTATGAGACTAGTAAAGCGATGGCTTGTTCGATGCAGCATACGAGGCGTCCTTCTATCGTTTGGAGAAACGTTGCTTGTATCACGCGATGCGCTTGCGATGTACACGGTGGTGAGTATGTGCTCATCTCGCCTTTCACCAAGACAACACCAAGAGATGAGATGGGAGGCTTCAGGAAATGCTCGACAGTGTTGGCAAGCCAAAAGGAAGCTTGTTACCCCGTCCAAGCTTGATGGACGGTAGATGGCGGCTGGGGTCATCGCCTCGCCCCTACAGACAGTTGGCGCTAGAGACATTGTCAGCCACCGCCTCGGGAACACAAATCCGCAATTTGGGGTACTGTGTGGCTCACGGCTGACTGTATGCTGCTCATGATGTATTCTTGCAGCCTACCGGTTGAGAGCATTGTGTAAAAAAAATGTTCGAAACAATATTGTGGTTTTGCCCAAGGCGTACTCACTCTCCCATGGGTGATGTCACTGCACATCCAGGGCTTACTGAGTCAGGCAGGTCATCGCGTGACCAACACAATGCATGTATGGCACAATTGTTGGAGGTCCACACAAATATTCAAGTATCGAACATCCAAAGATGGGCTCGCAGTGTTTGTATTTTGCGCATCTACCGATACCTGGATCCTAGGGCGTCCAGGCGTCCTTGTCTGCTTGGCCTAGTTTCTAAGTGATCCCCAACACAATGTCTACGGTGGCGGACCCTATACTTCTAACCATCCCCTGGATCCTAATCCACCGATCTACGGCGACCAGTCTCTCAACATCAGTCTGATTGTTCAGCAACATATGAAATTCGGAGGTCCTAGTCCCAACCGAAACGACCTCGCTCGCTGGTAGAATTGGCGGCATAATCGGCGGGTAAGGGCGCGACCTGGAGTGTATCAGACGAGTACAACGCCGGTACTGCGCTTGTCCAACGCCCAGAACACCAAAATTGGAAAGACGGAGAGAATCTCCCAAAAGAAGTAAATCCGAGTCGCTGCTAAAGAATAATCGCTCCAATAAATCAAGGTGTATAATGGAAGGTAAAACATGGGGCGCCAAGACCCCCTTGTTTAACAAAAAAAAAAAAGGTATCTGATCATGCAGAAACTCAGGCATTCTACTAGCTGCACGCGCTGGCTGCGTCGATTCTTAACTTCTACCATTGTCGGTGTCAAGATTTGGCGTTCGACAAACCGTTCCGGGCTGTTGACATCTGTCGCAGACTTCATCAACGCCCGTGGGCTGGTTGCTCGGCTCACAGAGACCGATCGAGCAACACCAACCATTGCTTTCGCCGGGGCCTCTCCACCCTCTCTCCGTGCCTCGCTCCCTGCTTGCTTTTCGCCAGCTCGTCTTGCTGATAATGGTGGAGTTCGCATGCTCGAGATTCGCTGAAGGGGAGACGGAGCATCCAAGGGGGCGGAAGCGGGGTTGGACGAGAGCGCCGAGAATTTAGTGATCTTTGGCTGTCGTTGCGACTCGGTACGTGCAAGAGCGGGACTTGCTATAGCATCTTCTTTCTTGGCAACAACTGGTTTGGTACAGATTTCCCATTCTGGCTCACGCTCATCGAGACAAATCTTCTGCGATCGACCAGTGGTGCCTACAACAAGCGTGATTGAGTCTGTCTCTGACTCGAAACTATGGATAGAAGTAGGCGTAATCGCCATTTGCTGTGATCTTGAGATTGTCGATGATGGTGGCTTGAGGGAGCTGCTAGGTTTTCGAACCTCTTCGGGGCTATCTTCAGCATCACCCGTTGTCCGGAACATTTGATTCAACGGGGATTTTTCTGGGGCAGTTTTTGATCTTTGAAGCGTCTTCGTTCGTGGCACTGACGAAGAACGTGGTGAAGACGCTCGACTGCTGGTAGTATTGGGAAAGAGCGATAGCCGTGGTGATGGAGATGGTAATCCAGGTGACGTTGCTCTTCTTTGAAGCTTATGCTCAACAGGTTTCTCTTTATCATCCTATCACATAATGGTCAGCATGCAGATTGTGTTTGTCTGATTCGGGTCACGTACCTTCACAGAGAGCTCGGTCAGCGGCTTCAGCTTCTCAGGGTTGCCTTGCCGCCGCATCAGGAGAGAGGAAGACCGAGTCGATCCTGGCTGGAGAAGATTGCCGAACATGACGCTGTATCTCTCTAGCTTGACATCTGGAATGCTCACATCCAAAAGGGGTTTCACAGAAGATGGCCCTTGCGCGTCTTGCATACTCTTGGATACAACGACTTGAGGAGGCGGGAATCGTGATGTTGTTTCCTTGGAGATAGGGATGGGCGTTGTTGCCGACCTTTGCACTGACATCCGAGGATTTGTTGGGAGGCTACCGGCAGTGAATGCTCGCGCTCGCGTTCGAGTTGATTCCGGGGGAGACTGAGGGGCAATGAATTCATGTTCCCCATATTTACGAGAGGCCCTAATATCTGGCTTGAAAGTAGGAGGCGAAGGCAAACGTCCCCTTTCTTCGAGCTGCTTTGGAGTTCCCTTGGGCTCTGTTGGTTCTTCATCATGATGACTATCTGCCCGTGCTGCTCTTGTCGCCGTCACTGTCTGCGCTAGTTGGTAAAATGAGTTTTTGTCCTGTGGTGGTGCTATGGCGCCAGTCTTCCTGAACAATGACTTCCACCGGCTAAGCTTCGACTTTGGGGGATCTTGGGCAAACGGCACTGGAGAATCACTGGAAGTGCTGAAAGAAGCCATGGGATCATTCGTGCCTGGAAGATCCATGGTCGTGCTTTGAGGTGTTGGATTCCAATGTGAACCTGCAGTAGGACTGCCCAGCGCGATGCCTATAACTCCTTCAGACAGATCGAATTCTTCATTCAGGTAAAGAACATTGCTTGACTTGGTAGGCGAAGTGAAAGTAAGGTCACACTGGGAATGGGTGAATGGAACAGGGTTTGTTTTCATGTGGAACTGTGTCCGACGATCTCCTGGTCCACCAGAGGTACTCGGCCGGGTTGCTGTGTCTGGAACTTCCAGGTTTACTTCTGTTCTTGAGATAGGAGTAGCCGAACGTAACCTGTCAATGTCTGTTTGAGAAGTGCCCACAGGCGGCATAAACCTCTGAATGTCTTCCCCACGGGTAGTGTCCTTGCGATTTCCTTTCAGAAGTCGCATAGACTTCGATCTGGAGAGCAACCCTGGCATGGCGGTTTCAAATGTGTTAGTGGGTATCAAGAAATAAAGTGACGAGAGAGGGACAAGAAGATGAATGGCAGTTTATTGGTTAAAGGAGTGGACAGCTCGAAAGAGCAAAAGTAGCACGACCGGCGACACGTTGGGAAGAATGTGAAGATGAGAAGAGAGGTAGCGGTCAGCGGTACATGTTCGAATGATCCTCACTGCGCTCGGGAAACAACCTGACACTCCACATTTCGCCAGGGCTCACAATCAGCCCGTCCAAGGTGCAGACCAAGGTGCAGGTACTAGGTGTCAGGGAAAGATTGCACAAGGCCGGACACCCCAAAGAACCAGGGTGTGGGATCAGCATAACGCGGAACGCATTGTTTTGATTGGCGGCCAGCGGGAGTATTCCAGCGGATCCCTTGTCTGGTGTTGAAGTTTGGTGTCGGACAGGCTGTGTCACGATGACCGCCTTGAGTGGGGACAGGCGGCTGTTACTACACTGGTGGAGTGGGCGCAACCCTGGTTTCAAAGATGGCGCCGTGCCGTGAGCAATTTCGCCATCCGCCGCCAAGGAAACCTCTCTTACAACAAACACTGGCTCAGTTGAAATGACACAACATGTAGGCGCCACACTGTACAAACTTCCACATAAGCTGCAGCTCTCCACGATAATCATAGCGAGCTGGAGCGAGGCATGCGCAGCAACAAAGTTCGTAGCGCTTGCGTACGCTTTTTTCTTTTCGAATGGATGCTGGCTGATCTGACACGACTGCTGGGAAATTAAACACACGACACAAGGCCCCAACTGGATGCAGGCCTTTCGGAAATCACCAAATTTGCCGCCATTTTCTTGATTGTGTGCAAATGACTGCGCGCGTATTGGACAATCGTTCTAGAAAAACACTCTCATAAGCAGATAGACGATTCTGTTGACACATTCGGTTTCTACTGTTCTGCAGGCGGCTAAATGACTGTCGTACTGCGTACTGTGTATAGCGTGGTTGTGTATCGTCCTGATTGCTCTTCATGCGCCCGCGTTCGATGCATAACATGCGACAGGCCATAGACTACGTAGTATGCCTCGAATTTCAGGACGCCAGAAATATAGTTGACGTGTTGGGTAGACACAAGGAGAGTCCTGTGCGCATTGCGCTTCCATGTGGGGACAACGTTGAGCCTAACCCTTACGACAAGGACTTGCCCGGTCTCCAGTTTTTGTAACGTGCGGCCTCTTCTTGGACCGTGTGGGGAGTGTGTTGTTCTAGAGCGTGCTCGAAATGCGACATGCGGATCACTGGCTCACTCCCCGGAGCCTTTTCATAGTCTGAAATGGCTAGCTCAACGGCAACTGCGCATAGTCCACTGATATCTGCACCGCTGCTCCCCTCTGTCTTCGATGCGATGACGCTAAGATCAACATCTGCAGCGAGCGGCCTCTTCCTGGTATGGATTTGAAGGATTTGTTGCCTTGCTTCTTGAGTAGGTAGGCCGATATGAATGTGTGCATCAAATCTCCCCGTGCGAATAAGTGCCGAGTCGAGGATATCGGGCCTGTTGGTTGCACCAATGATGAAGACGTCTTTCAGTGCTTCGATACCGTCCATCTCGTTGAGCAGTGTAGTAACGACATTGAGCCCGCTATCCTGTGTTTTCTCACGGGATTTACCGATCGAATCAATCTCATCGAAAAAGATAATGCACGGTTTGGCCGCTCGCGCTCGTCGAAAGACATCCCGGATAGCTCGTTCAGATTCACCGACATACATCTTGATAAGTTCAGACCCCTTGACCGCGAGGAAGTTCTGGTTGCTTTCGGTTGCAACGGCTTGCGCGATAAGAGTCTTTGCGCAGCCAGGTGGTCCATAAAGGAGCACACCCTTGCGCGACTGCGGCCCACCAAATTTGACGTCGAGATCAGGGTACTGGAAAAGTCAGTAACATGTTCGATGCGGTGTAAAGGGAATACGTACCTTGAATGGCCTAATTGTGATGGCTTCAAGCAGCTCGCGGACATGATCCAATCCAGCAATGTCAGTCCATCGGACCTTTGGCACTTCGAGTATACTTTCTTTGAGAACAGTTGGCTGCACCTGATCAATGACTGCGTCAAAGTCATCCTGTGTGACGAAGTCGGATTTTTCCAGGATTTCGCCGAGTGTGGATTTTTGGTCGTCATCCAACGACTCATAAGCTCGCTGGACTCGGCGGTTTCTTGCCAGGCCACATAATCTATGAATGTCACGGCCTACGAAGCCATGCGTTCGTGCAGCCAAGGCGGGGAAGTTGATGTCTGGGAACTTCCGGCCTAGTCCTAAGATTTGACGAAGGATATCTTCTCTTTGTCTAACGTTAGGAGGGAACAGTTCAAGCTCAGTCTTGAATGCAGAAGTAGTCCGCAGGCTTGTATCCACATCATAAATGCTACGAGCAGCAGCAGCAACAACGACCTGGCTTCCCTCCAATTTAGCCAACTCTGCACGTAGCCTATTAACCAAAGAATCCGCTTTGTCAATGAATCTGTCCAGATTATCCATCAAAATGAGGCTGGGCTGGTTGTCACGGGCATCCTCGAAAGTTTCCGAAATGGCTTTGAGTTGGCCTTTCGGATGAGTTTCGGGATTTATACGGAAAACTTCTTGCCAGGGACATGATGCTAATCTCTCCAACAGAAGCGTTTTTCCGGTGCCTTCTGGCCCATGTAGGAGAAGTGTAGTAGGACCCAACAGATGCTGATCAGGGATGCTCAAAGCAGCATTAGAGAAAAAAGAGAGTGTTCTATCAATTGTTGCAATATGGCCTGAAAGCCCTCCAATGCCTTCCTGCTGGAGCTGGAAAGTGGTTGAGGAAGGCCGTGTGTTTCCTGGCATCGGGATGCTACTTGTGGTAGTGATTTTAGTATTGATAGGATCGAAATACAACGCTCTCTTATCATCTGGCAGCGGCTCAATGCTATTGACAAGTAAACGCATTTTTGAGTTTCTCTGTTGGCCTCTTGGCCCTTTTATTTGAATAGGAAAGCTGCACCCTGGTAGAATTATCTCAAGGTCAACTACGGTAGAGTTAGACAAGTAGCCGATGAACAGTGTTGGTGTGGCTGATCCTACCTAGTGCATAACGAGCCCAATAGATGAGTTCTTCATTGGAAGAAAACTTGCTGGCTGTGTCCGAAGTAGTTGGACAGCTGATATCGATTGTCTTCAGAGGCTTCCAGGCTTCTGTAGCTTTCTCGATGAAGACAGGGTCGTTAAGGGACAATGCATACTGCTCGCGCAACAAATCGGTAACTTTTGCTATGGCTTTGTTTCCAGGATTGGTCTGAGTGGCAGCCCATGCCACAGCATATCCTTTAAAGCCAGCTGCTGTCTTGAGTCGAACCAAGTCCCCATTTGCGAGTGCCAAGCCTTTCTGCTCTTTCTGCGTGAGATGGACACGAAATGCGCCCTCGAGAGCATTGCCAGCCGCGCTCAAGGGATTGCGTTCCAGCGGGCGGAGGGCAAAAGCCGTCCCAGCACTCATGTCGACTAAGAGCTATTCGATTTCAGCGCGTAAAGTCACCTGTTGGCCTGTCACCTGCCCACTTCCATGGATACAATTGATCAAAATGGATGTCGTGACTAAGCGACTCAAGCTAAACTCTGTTGGGCAGCTAGCGCCAAAGTTCCTAGAGCTGTTCCCAAGAACCGTATTGACGAGCAATAGTTGCGATGCTTGCAATGCGACTGACACCCCTAATTGATGCTGCCGCCGCTCCGTTCTCGACATCTGCGGCCATGTCAACCTCTATGGGGCGCAAACCAGGTCCGCCGCGCATGCTTGCGCGCCCGCCCAATATCATCACACACCTACCATGAACCTACGAGAAGGAATGGGAGTTTCCACACTCATAGTCGAAGTCCCAAAGGAGGTATGTCTGCTCCAAATGCAATCGCAGGCTATCGAGGAAACTAATTGAGACTCAGCAGGCTCGGACATCCTCCAATCGCATAGACCCTCTCGCAATGCAAAAGTTCTCAGCAGCTTAACTTCACCACCATCCAATCTCGCCCAACTCCTCGCCCAAGCCCGCGAAACTCACCGAAAAACGATAGGCACTCTTATCTCAGTTCACGAAAAGCTCGAGAAACATTTGCCTAAATTAGGAGCACCAGTCGCAGCTCTGATTCGAGCACGCATGGCAATTATTGCGCGAGAAGCGATTGCAGAAGCAGACCTCCAAACTAAGAAGATGCTTGGACATTTCAAGGATGGAAGATTCAAGCTCTCTGTGTATGGCACACAATACTTTGTCGGGCAATATCACAAATCAGTTATGGCCCTTCAACATATTGCATATAACCTAGAAAACATGAACAATCATGCGGCAGCAAGAACTGCTATTATGGTCCGCGATCGACTACGCGTGATAACTATGGAAGCAAATGCTGAAAATGACCACTCCTTCATCAAGATGCTAAAATCAACCAAAGCCTACGCTTACGAAGTAGATGCTGGTCTCTCTGGAGAGGCAAATATAAAGATTCCAAAAGCTGTGGAGTCTGGAAATAAGCAATTGGAGAATTCACGGAGGAGTGATCGTAATACTTCTAGGCCTAAAACCCAGACTCATCTGCAATCTGGCTCCACAACACCTGGATCATCTGATAGACCAGTGCCTCCACTTCCGCCACCGACTTCATCACAAGATCAGCCGACTGACACAGATTCAGCCCGTGAACAATCCCTCCTCGAAGAACTTTTCCCGGAAGTCAGTCCTGCACCTCCCGCAAAGCTCGCAGAGAAGCGACCTCAATACCCAAAACTCGACTTACCCCGGCCAGACTTATCCATCCGCCCTGAATATGTTGAAAGTCCAAAATCGTTGAAAGAGCAGGTAGTAGAGTCTCTCAAGAAAACTGGCGAAGAGATTACCGTCTTGCAGCTCTCCAATTGCAGCACTGGCTTGACAGAAGCAGATTTCCGACGTATCATCCCCAAAGGCAAGCATATTGATACGTGGAATCGTGAAGCGGAGTTTTACAAGGTCATACCGGGTCGCAATCCCCTGAATCTAGAGCGATTACCTTTCTACTATCTACTCTTCAAAAGCCCAGAGTCTGCATTAGCTTATCAGAAAAACGCCTCGCGCCTCCACAAGCTCGCCGCATTGCATCAATCATCAGACATGCTCTCCGCTATACCTCTACCCAAAGGTTTCCTCGAAGATGGCGAAGACATCAGTGCCGTCACAGCTTCTTACCTTCTCAAGCCTGCAGGCCACCCTTTGACTCTCCAGACCATTATGCAACCATACCACCCTGCTCTTCGCACACTTTTCGAAGAAGGAGGTTACAGGCCCATCATACCAAACACCGACGAAAGAGGCAACCGCATCTACAAAGTCCTGATGTACATCGAAGGCTACGAGCCAAGTAGAACAGATCTCTTCAAAATTCTCACCCAAGACGCGTATACCCGTGGCTTCACACTCGCGCTCCGCACAGAATCGTCCTCATCAATCCACCGCCTCCGCGACATCATGAACCTCAAGACACAAGTCAAACCCGTTGCCTCAACAAACCCCCGAGCTCACAACCAATGGGAATCCCGCAGTCTCGAGTCCAACCAAAGAGATGCAACCCGCATGACGATCGATTTCGAAGATCCAAGTATTGCGTATTACATGCGCACGGGCAACGACGAGGGAGACAATGTCAAGGAAGTCAATCAAATCGTCATGGATAAAGTGTATAATAGATGGCTCATTGAATTCGACGATGAGGATTCTGCGAGGAGGTTTGCCGTCGCATGGCATCGGCGCGTGTTGCCGTATCTTACGGCAGACCGCACGTGGAGGGATTACGAGGTGGTGAGGATGTGTAATTGTGAGTTCTTGTGGTGAGGAAGTGTGTATAGATATGTGGTGTTGTAAATTATCATGATTGGAATAGAATGTAGTATATGAACTTTGAAAAGTCTTTGCATACCGATTATTACTTAGTTTTATCTCAATGATTGAAGGATTGCGTGCGTCTTTGAAATGGTTCATACAAGATATACATATCCCAACTTACTGATATCCACACCTTCCAACGCCTCCCCATACATGATCCCTTGCACGTAACAATGCCCAATGTATTCATACGTCGGTTGCAATTCATTTCCATCGACATGCCGCTCAGTCTTGCGTAAAATGAAAGGCATATTCCCACCGAGTAAGACATACGCTGCGTCCCCAACACGCATATCTCTTGGGCCCATGCCCATATACCCCGATTTCGTAATGAAGAATCTGTATAATGCCGCAGTATTGATTTTCCCAGACGGAAATCCATGAGGCGGGTATAGGGCCTGGAATTTCGTGTAGATTTCATAACTCACGCGTTCAGATACGCTTACCACGGATTCGGTTTCTCTGCGGAATGTATCCCTCATGATTAGGCGCCATATGGCGTATCGTAAGTCGTTTCTGTCAGTGTGTAACTGGCACGGAGGATTATGCGTATTGCATAAGTTTTCGAGGTTGTGTGCATATAATGTGGGATCCTCTGTGAATGGTGGATCTTCTGGGAGAAGGCTGACCTCGTCGCACAAAAGGCCTTTGAAGCCAAGGGCTGGAATAGCAGAGTAGCGGCGAATGGCGGGTCGAAGTTGCCTAGACGCTTTGTACAAGACTGAGGAGAATCGAGATGCTAAATGCATATCATTTTCGTGTATATCGACCTCTACACTCAGGTCTGATACCCAAGTGGGTAGACGGGGGTTCCTTCTTTTCTCTTGCGGTCTAATCAAGCTGTTGAGATTTCCTTCACAGAGGATAAGAGAGATGGAAGTCTCTGTGAAGACTTCCTCAGTGGATCTTATGTAATCTGCGCGCAATGCTCCATACTTTTTACTTCTGGTAAAAAGCCCTAGCAGACCGAAAACTTTGTCTCGTGGATCGGTACACTGTCTCATCCGGCACTGGTCGATTGTATCCAGAAAGTCCAAAGGCATTCCCTGCTGGTAATCTGTGCGGCACATTAACAAACGTAGGATAGGACAAGCGTATGACAATGAAACTGGAGCACCACAATCACGTTTAATTTGTTTGAAGAGATTTTTCTGAACTTTAACCAACATATCCCAGGATATTGATTGGTCTCCAATGAGAAATCTCACAGTGGGAGGGAGCAACACCTCTTGAAGAGTCCAAACGCGATGCCACCTGGAAACATCAGCCTTTTCAAAAGATGGCCCACGCACAGGACATAGATTACACACATACCATGTGAGCTGCGAAATCTTTGCGAGAGCGAGGAACCCTACTTGTAAAGCTGGGGAAAGAGGCTTAGGAAGGTGCTCATCGGCGAGCAAGCACTCGAACACATGGAATACACAAGCGACTTCGAAATGGCGGAGCTTCTGATCGAAAGTTATTTAGTGTTTGTAGTTGAAGGTGTCTGGGATAATTGGTCCAGAACAACGAGGAGGTCGACTCTGGAACCGCAACCACTGAATGAAGAATAGCAAATAGTTTGACCTACGCCTTTGAACTCCTTCTCTGGATGAAATGGCACATCGTCTTCTGTTGAATCCGCACAATCTCCAAGCCAGACAAACACTTCGCGAGCCCTAGAATATATCAAGTGCATCAGATTGACTTGGTGTGTTCTCTCTGCGCTGCTGTTCTGATCGATGCAGATCATGTCGATCCAAAACACTCGTGATTCGGTAGGATGCCGAAGCCGTCTCAATGCAGCTTCTAAGTTTCTAGTAACACCGTACGGAGCACCATTGAGACGAATCTCGCGCGGGACTGCGCGATCTCCCCATACGTACGACAAGGAATCGTATACAGGCATATCATCAAGATATACCGTACGCAGCTCGCAAGCAATTGTGTCGACATATTGCCCAGGTAGTATCGTAACAAGCCGTATCTGCCGAAGACACAGTTCCAAATCAGCGGCCGGGTAAGACTGACACATTGCAAGGTATGTATGTATGTTGGAAAGTTACAACGTGCTATGATGATTCAGTCTTCGAATGACAATTCAAAAAGGGCGCGAAGAGGGAGGAGATTGTGAATCCTGTAACTCCTGTAGATCCCCGATCAACGTTGGCCAAGTTGGATAAATAGATGAACTGCCTAGGTTTGATAGTACGTCACCCCCAGCGAGGCCAATAGGTGATAGCAGACATGGACCCCAAAGTCTGCGGTGCACTATACGTATGCACACCTTCAAGATGCCAAACTCTAACTCCTTGAATTCTTAGGAATAGCTTATAGTTCAAATAGTACTGTCTGTCCTTAAAGCTATTCATGACATCAAGTAGCAAGATTAATTCATCTGATAACGAATACTAACATTACTAGTTAGACGTGCCTTTCTGGTAGGTAACTTGTAGACCCCACAGGTTCAGCTTACCTACGCGCCTATTACAATATCCCTGATCTCTAGAGCTCAAAGTTTAAAGCATTATGGCCCCACACACGTACATCTCGCCTCACACCAATGTAACTGTGACTGGGTTAAAAAACCAGAGCAAAAAAGCACCGCGCCACCCTCTCTTCTCTGATTCTATCATAGATAGATAACGGTACAAATCTGGCGACGCGGCGACCTGTAAACCAGTGTGACTGGCCGGTTTTCGGTGCGGAGTTGGAGAGAATTTATCGGGCGGATTTTAAGAATTTTATGACAATTTTTTCGGACATGCTGGGAGTTGTTGACCCGGACCGTGACAAATCGGTATCTAATGTACAAAGAGTCACAGGCCGGGATCGAACTTGCGGCCTGGGGTTTCGAGTTAATTACCAAGGTTTTTCGCAACTGGACATCATTGAAGTAACTTCTCCGATACCGTGCCAACCAAGGCCCTCTCCCTCTCGTATCTCCGCAAGTTCGATGGAAGATTTGTTCTTTTTTAATGTTATATATGAGTAGAAATTATTTGGTATAGGCTTCTCGGGCGGGACAGAGTGGGGTTGGGCGGTGATGTCACTATAGGCAAACGCGCAAACGCACTGGGTTGACGGGACGCCGCCCAGACCAAGTGAGAGGCAGCGGTGTGAGAGGTTTGTTTTGATTTCTACCGTGTGGCAGCTGTATGCTGTAAGATATGGTAACGGATAGCCCTACGACGGTAGTTTCAAAGCATCAATCTTCGCAGATGTCTCTCGTCCTTCGATCAGCTCTGCCAACACCATTCCCGTCCCCGGCGCATGCGAAATACCCCACGCTCCATGTCCTGCAGCAATGAATACACCTCCTTGCGCCCCTCCTTGCGTTTTGGCGCCACCTAGAATGTCGTCTGATATTCGCGAGATAATTGGGCGACCACTTGAAGTCACAGGTCGGAAACACTAGCATTTTGTATTAGCACAATCGAAAGCAGAACATTGGCTCCCATGGAGAAGAGAAGCATTAAGCGACAAAGCTGTACTTACTAAACTCTCTCGTAGCACTTCGATATCACTCCCAGGTTTAGTGATAATCATAGCTTTTGCGCAAAGTTTCAGTTGCTCCACTGCTTTTATGCTCGGTACTACATCAGTCGCTACGTCAGGTAGAGGGATCATGGTGCTGTTGAGGCCAGCAAGATACAGTTCACCGCCGAGTCTGGCGAACCATTCTGGGGAGAAACCTAGAGTATCAGTCGCAAAGATGGCATGGCAAATTTCCTTATCGGGTTTGGTGTGTGGATTGCGGATGAGTACTGAATGCCCTGCGAGGGGAGAGATGGGAATTCTTGAAGAAGAGGTAGGAAAAAGTGTGTTGAAAATGCGTGGAGTCCAGGCGCCAGATGCGAAAACCAGACGAGTGCATGGCACTGAATGAATTAGCTATTGCATGATTAGGGGAAATTAATGACATACATTCTATCTCTGCATCGTTTTGGAATATCCGTATTGCCTTCAACATTCCTTTTGTATCTTTTACGACGGTCGTTGCTCGTGCAGGATATCTCACTTGCACACCTCGCTCTTGGCATTTTGCTAGTAACCATTGGCAGAATCGAAGGGGGTCAATTTGGGCTGTTGTGTTGTCTCGACTTATGACTTCCATGGTGCCATCTTTTACCCTTCGTAACCATTCTGGCCCTCTTTGCTCTCCTTCCCATGGTCGGTTGTGGTTCGCTAGTTGTGCTCTGCTGGTTCCATTCTCAAGCCAGTCTTCTCCGCTGCCACTTACTGCAGCTTCACTGTCTTGGCTCAGCGATATGCCCGTACTTTGGGCATAACCCCATGTTACGCGGCCATTGTGTGCATCGGCAAGTTTTCTGTGAAGTTTGAAAGATAATTTGCCAAGTGGAGCCACAGATGGTGCGAACCCTATAGTAGTGGTCAAAAGGGAAATCCGACTGAGTGGTTTAGGTGTGGCTGTATGGCGTAAGGATCTAGGGTTTTGGTTATGACATACAATCTTGCGCCAGGAATCCTGCGGCCAAGCCAGAAGCGCAGCGAAACAACTCTGGGCTGGTGTCTATAACATGTATGCTCTTTGGATCTGTGTTGCCGCTTTCTAAAAGAAAGTATGCCGTGCAAAGGCCGATGATGCCGCTTCCGAGTATGACGGTGCCAGTACTACTGGGCTTATTCATGGCGATTTGGCGAGGGGCTGTGAGGGGCACTTTTTGACATAGAATTTTGCAGCGTGACAGACTTCCAGAGCTTCACACAACGTCCACAGCATGAAAACGCCCATGGTGGCTTTAAGTCATCATTTGTTATGGCCGCCTCTGGCCCGGCACATTGGCACCAAAGGCGCCGTCGTGGTTTTCGCACCATACGTTGTTGCGTCTGCGTCGCAGCAAAGGGCCCAAAGTTCGAGAATGATCGTACGAGCGTGATCCCTTCAGTAACAAAACCCCATAAAACCCATGTCCAAACTCGGGAAGACGCGCCAAGGTGCCGCGGGTAAGCCCAAGTGGTCTGCGACATGGCCTGATTATGAGGGCAGATCTCCAAGCCTTTCTCCCGCTTTATTCTCTTTCCGGCTAAGCCGTGTGTGTAGGGTATGCAAAACTCGAATGATGTGCGGTTGTCGACAGCTTCAACCCAGCTATTTTGCATAAATTACTCGTGTTTCACTCAACTGGTGACTGGCTCCGACGAATCGAAGCCAGTATGAAGCTTGACAGATGCCATGGAATGGGAGGGAGAGCAAAGAATAACTGTCGTTGTATGTAAGGCTACGAATACGCTAGCTAATAAGGCCGACCATCCTACGCGAAACATACAAACTGCCGATCGCCCAACGTTTCTTACAAACACATGTACGCCAAATCGATAAACTTCCATGCTTGCTGCAAGTATGATTCTACTTTGCCATCAGGCGCACAACATGTCGGTGTGCTCGCGACTCAAGCCTCTAGGCCTCCATCGGCGCGGCGTTCCGCTGGCTTCAGGTTGGTCTGGCATTCGGCAACTCTCTCTTCTTTGACATCTTCAGAAAAGTCATCCCTCAAATCAGATGCACCTTCTTCTTCGTACATTGCATATGCACGTATAACCTCCTCTAGAGTCTCATGATCTCGAGAGATGGCGTCTAGATCCTGTATCCGAGCATAAGGGGCAGGTACAAGATGCTCTTCTATAATCAGACTGCAAGGCTGCTTGATGCAACCCAATGCACCTTGACTTTCAAATGATTGCCTTTCTGTCGTGGACGGCGAGGATTGGCGCATTGAGCTAGAGTCTGTTTCTTCTCCGTAACCAGCTCCATTGTACAGACTGCCATGCGTGCCCCAATGACTTTCGGAGTGCCTTGGGCTGTGGTGCTCATGCATCTCCACTTGTGCATGAGTCTGCATCTGAGGCCCCCCATCTGCTTTTATCTGCGGCAGACCACAAGATCGAGAGCCAGACAAGGATGCAGCACTAGTATTGGATGGCTGCGACTGAGGCGTAAATTCATCGCTGGCCAAGTCGAAAGCATGGCTAGTAGCGTAGAGAACATGGTCAAACTCTTCCAGGGTCAAATCAGGTTCTGGGGATTTTGGTTCATCACAATGGCCAGTAGCAGATCGCTTGCGTGGCTTTTGCAAACATAGCTCGTCTTGGTTAATGACAGTGACCAAAGCAGTATCTTCATGTTCTCCCAGGCGTGTGGTCGCTCCACAAACAAGGTTCTTGGATCTATTCTCGGCAACGTCTTGGGCCGAACTTCCACGATCTAAATCGAAATAGCCCTGGCCCTCTCCTGCTGAGATCGCCGGTGGAGCCAAACTTGCATCATCGAAGCTAAGATTCGTTCCAGGAAGAGGCGTAGGCATAGCATCCGCAAGCACCTCCACTCCCATTGTCATTGAAGTAGGTTCTGGGGTATCAACATGACTCTTGTCATTCCGCAACAGGATCTGTATGGGTGCGGGCGAAGTCGGAACCGTTCCACCAGGTAGACAAAAAGGAACTGCGTTCTCACTACGGAACATATTCGTTGGCTTAGCTATCGTAGGAATGGGTATTGGTGAAGAATGGTGGACAGTCGTGCTCGCCGAACTGGAAATCTTACGCTGGATTTCGTCGAACATGGGTTTATCGGGCGGGCTTTGCTCGAAATTGAGGGTAAGAGAAGGCCTGATCTCCCGAACAGAAGTGCGAGGTGTCTGCAAAACTTGTTCAGCGACGCTCTCTCTTGAGGAGACCACGCAATACATACCACAGGCTCCGAATGCAACTCTCTAGGCCTCTCGCTCTTCGCTTTTGGAGAAGGTGTTTGTACGCTTCGCAAATAAGTCATGCTTCGAAGAGAGCCAATCAGCTTCTTGCGTCTAGATGGACTTTCTTTGGCTGGAGAGGTAGGAGAAGCTTGATATGCCGCTGAATAACGAGACTTTTGATAGCTCGGCGAGAGCCCAAACTCTTCTACCCCAGGGGTGGCGTTCTCGCTGTTCCTTGGGGTAGTCGGACACTGTATCTCATTCCTTTGCATGGTTAGCACCGATCAAATAAGCAGTACTCGTGTCTCCTACGCGCTTCCATCTTTGTTACAGAACATGCTGAGCGAAGATATACTGTTCCTTGCTCGAATCGAAAGACGTTTCATGCTGCTGGTACTCATGGTCTTCTGTTGTCAGTATCTTGCTTGGCAGGAGGTCAGTTAAGGTATGAGCTGAGATGTTGTTACCAGAACAAAATAGCGTGAATACCGTCATTGAATTCGCAAGAGCTATGCCTGAAGGATGTGCCTGACTCGTGAAGTTGTTTGTAGGCAAACAGAATCGATACTTCTTCACGAATGGTAGAGGAGCAGTCACAACCGCATCATGTTGAAATCATGGTGAGAGCTACTTGATCATAAAGCATGACCAGGTATGAAACATAGAAGAACGCCATTTATCTATTTAATCAATCAATACTGTGTAAGCTGAAGGTTCACTCTCGAGTTTGGCCGATAGTGAGTTGAACAGCTTTGAACATTGACTGACATAATTCATGTAAGCAATGCAAATTCGGCAAGGCCATAAACGGGAAGGTGAGATAGCGCATTGGGAAGAAGTAGCGCTACATCAGTGCTACATGTTATATCGGGCCAGAAAGTGTGATGCGGGTGCTTAGTGAAATTGGCAAGATGTGGGAGGACTGTGATATCACGTGACATATCAAGGGTCCATGCAATCCTTGGCTAGCGCGAACACGAAAGTCGCGTAGTTCAGTGCAGCGCATCGCAAGCATCAACCGTCGTCGTCATTCTCCACTTTCAATTGCCGTGAAGCTCAGTATCTGTCGCGTGTTTTGGGTTCAGTTATAACCGCGGCAATATACGTTCAAACGACAGCTTCACCCGGATCAAATCATGGCGCGCGGCCGCCCTTCGAGAGCTGCAGCTCGTCGCAGTACTCCCGTCCGGAGCGCAACCCCACAACAAGATAGCGATGATGATATGGTAGATGCTCCTGAGTCGCGAGCTGAGACGCCAAAGGATGAAGAGGAAGATGCCGAATCTGTTGCGCCCGATGCCGACGAAGAAGACGAGGAAGAAGCTCCCTCAGAACGTTCACCCTCTCCAGTAGTCGTTCAACAATTCCCCCGGAAGAAGCGACTTGGTCGACCGCCTAAGAACCGGCCACCAGACTGGAATGTCGTCGAGCCAGACAACAACTCCGAGGGAGGTACTCCTATCAAGCGCAAACGAGGACGACCGGCTGGCTTTGGCAGAGGACGACCACCAAAGGGCGGAGTACCACATGTCACACGTGTCGCAATTGACAAGGAGGGCACCATGATGGATGTCATAAATGACGAAGTCGATTTGCCAGAAGATGAAGAAGGAGAAGAGAAGGTCGACAAACTTGGTAACTTAAAGGGTGGTCGAGACTATCGAGTGCGCATATTCACCATCACTGGTAGAGGCGAGAGGCAATACATGTTGTCTACAGAACCCGCACGTTGTTGTGGATTCCGAGATAGTTATCTGTTCTTCACCAAGCACATGAAGCTTTACAAAGTCATCATCGACGATACCGAGAAGAGAGACTTGATCGATCGTGAGATCATTCCGCATTCTTACAAAGGTCGTTCTATTGGTGTAGTCACTGCGCGATCAGTATTCCGTGAATTCGGCGCACGCATCATCATTGGCGGTAAGAGGGTGATTGACGACTACTATGTCACTGCTGCCAAAGAACAAGGTGCTGTTGAAGGCGAAATTGCAGATCCAAACGACCGTCTTCCACCACCAGGCGAATCATACAACAAGAATCAATATGTCGCATGGCACGGTGCTAGTAGTGTGTATCACACTGGAGTCCCAAGTGTCCCAACCGCGAACGGCAAGCCACTACCCGGCAAGCGGAAGGTCAACATCACATCCGCCAACTGGCAATTTGAACATGGCAGAGCAGCGAGGTAAGTCAGATGGTAAAATTATTCAGACCAAAACAGGAGACTAACTGGGAGCAGTCGATTCAACTCCAATCTTTCAGCGCTGCGCAAAGCAAATCTAGAAGGAGTGTACGATCCACACACCAACTTAATGTGCTATCCCAAAGTCACACAGCCCACACACGCACGCTGGGAAGAAGTCTCATCAAATAACACAGACGTTCCACCTCTAGTCCGCCAAAAGTACCTTGTCGTTGACTCATTTTTCCAGCAACCCCCATTTGCAGGACTCGGCTTGCCAGGCCCAGATGCCGATTTCATCGATGTCGGCACAAATGGTCTCCCTGATGTGGACGACGAAGCCCTACAAAGCATGAAACCTGAAGAACGAGCAGCTTTCACACACGCCAAGGAAGAAGAGAAGGAATGGCGCAGCCAATGGGGCGGCGAAACTACCGATGGGGCGAGGACGAAGCCTAGAATTGGATTCATAGGTGTTCCGGTTTAGCAGCCTGGGGATACAAGGTTTCCCGAATGATTGGCATGGTTAATGTCATTCCAGTGGCATGTATGTGTATGATTATCAATTTGGAGTGAGGTATTCCTCCTGGAGTTTAATGCTTTTCGCAAACTTGTTATCGGTGATGTGGTGGGGCGTGTATTGAGAATGAGGTTAAGAATTTGGGGTCGGGAAGTTGTGGGTGGTGCGTCTATGTGAGCTTCAATGTGAAGCCTGTTATTACGAGTAACCATTTTCATGATCTTCTGCTCCTTAACATTTGCCTGGCCCCGTGCTAGGCTCTCTTGAAGTCGTTCGATGACTACTCAGCCTAACGGTGATTTTGATCTGCAGTTGCCTTGTACTCATGTGCGTTTGATGGCAAAATTGCAGGAGTATGTAGGCTGACTTGTTCGTGCCCCGGTTGATCTAGGCTAGGCTAGGCTATTTGTACTACTACTTCGTACACTACACTGCACTGCAGCCGCCCCACTCCATTTCTGTTCACCTCAACTCAACTCCACCCATCCCAAGTCCATCCAGATAAAACATAAATATTCAACCTTCCTAAATCGGAAAGTTATAAGGAGCATCGATCGCAGTAGGCAAAAACCCGACTTCTTATACCCTTTTAAGTAAGGTGCAGTTTTATTATTTTTGGTAAATTGTAATGTAGGAAAGGTAGATAATTGCATCATCTCAAATTACTTTAGATTACTTTGGGTATAGCACCCCTTGATAAAACATGTGTCCTCTTTTTTAGGATCACAACTTGATATCATTTCGGAGGCGTTTATCTGGGTCGGTATTCTAAACACTGCATGCTATTCGGACTTTGATAATTCGGCAGTCACTGCCTGTTCCTATTCCAGAATGGAGTCATCAATCGAGCTTCTTCCAATCCACTAAAACCATGACTCCGACTTTTCAGTAAGTGGGTTCATAAGCACAGAAATTATACCAAGTGTGAGGGGGACACCTTCTCGAAAGGATGCCGAGTCGAGGAGATCTAAGGGCGGCTGGTCCAGGATCACGCCGTGGATGCTCGAAGTAACTGCTACGATGATCGCCATTGCGGCCACTATCGCTACTATTGTCATCCTCTATCATGAGGATCGAAGACTCTTGATGCTTGGAAGTGTATCCTTACTCTCAACACTATAATTGCGGCACTCGGAACACTCGTAAGAACGACACTCGCTTTCGCGCTTAGTGCTCGTGTCCCTGGCCCTGTGCTAGTCTCTCCCATATTACATGAATGCTTAAGGACTTTTGAGTTCAATCGCACTTCTCGATGTAGGTGCCTTGTACCAATTTGCGTTTCGCTGATAATAAATTGCATAGGTCGGAAGGCTGATTTGTTCCTGCCCAGCATGATTCTATGATCAGATATATCCAACAAGCCGCCGATTTCCCTCTTTGAAGTCATAAATAGTTATCGCGTTGTTCAAAGAGTGTGTGGAAAATAGCGAGAAGTGGCCACTGCATGTCGTTCGGATTCCGTCTGTGGCAGGAAGATTTAATTTCGGAGGATTGCCACGGTCAATTGGAGTGCTTACGGACACATCAATGCGGTGGAACGGCACATGGTAGCACATCCGTACTGAATGTGTTGTGCTTGGCGGTGAGATGGGAGGCTGAGCGCGAGTACTATCGTTCTGATTGGTGACAGAAACTGGACCTCGAATCATATGCCCACTATAGGTAATTCTTGAGCGGTAGCCCCATGAACCCCAATGGGGTCTGTACAATTGTCATGCAGTAATATAGGGCCATCGCGATCAATGTGCGTAGGTATCAGAGCAGCTTCCAAGAATAGAAAGCAACAAACTTTCACTTGTTCTCCGATAGGCCCTGAGATTAAACAAGGTTTCAGCTTCATAAGTGCACGATATGCTGCCTATCACGAGAGCTTGGGGACGGGGCCAAACTGGGATCCGAGACGAGGATTTGTTATCTACGGCCCAAACGAAGTGTCACTTAATGTGTTAGGTTCACGAAGTACATGTTGATTGAAGATGTATTAAAGCGTGACGATGGCGGGGATTTGGCAAAATGACTTTCGAATCTTGGAAGATATGCTCCGCTCGATCTTGTACCTAGGTAGTTCCTGTCTTGCAAATTCAACATGACAACTCCATCTCGATCCCAGCAACTTCTCAATTCCAACCCCCTGGCATCACCAAATAATCCATCTCCAACAAGCCCTCCATCGCTAGGGACTCCTCCATCGCCAGGGACTCCTCCATCTTCAGCATATTCTCTGCCACCAACACGCCCTTCATCACCAACAGACCCTCCATGGTCAGCAACTCCTCCAACGCCATCACACCTTTCAACTCCAACCAATCCTCCTTCGCCATCAACTCCCCCATCATCAACGAACAGTCCAACTTCAACACATACTACATCGGCATCAAATCCTCCATCACCATCATCGATAGACCCACATAGAAACGCAAAACGCGTTTCTTACTTTCTCAAAGTCTTTCGCAAAAAGGCCAATTCCCAAAGCTCCAAAAGAGACCAAACTCAAATCACACCCTGGATCTACGAAATAGCAGCTACGATAGTAAGCATTGCCGCAATCCTTGCTATCATCATCATTTTATACCACCAAGACGGGAAGCCACAAGCTGCTTGGAACTTCGTCCTTACTCTCAGTACTGTGATCTCCACATTGGGAACGTTAGCACGAGTGTCCCTCGCGTTTGCACTGAGTGCTTGTATCGGGCAACGGAAATGGAATTGGCTTAGCAAAGAACCGGATAGCCTCGTTTCTTTCGAAAAGTTTGATGAAGCGAGTCGAGGGCCATGGGGCTCAAGCCGTTTATTTCTATGGCTGCGAGCGAGGTAAATCATTCTCTCTATAGAATAACATGCAAGCTCATTCAAACACAGGCATTGGGCAACTCTGGGTGCATTGGCTGTCATCGGCACAATTGCATTTGACCCTTTCCTCCAAGCTGTCGTAACTACCTATGGACAGCTTGATGGTGTTTCTCAACAAGCCACAGCAACGATTGGGCAAACTCCTGGCAGGGTCACATGGAGCTTTGGTTCAGAAAAGCTGAATGTAGCAGATGGAGACACCAGGATCAAGCCTTTCAGGGTAGATGCTGAAACTGTCAGCTCCGTTTACAATGGCTTCCACAATGTCTCTTCGTCTGGTAATGACGCTGTCGGCTCCTTCTGTACCACAGGAAACTGCACTTGGCCAATATTCTCTTCTTTTGCTGTATGCAGTTCATGTGAAGACATCTCCCAAAACCAAACCATCGGATATAATGTAAGCCCTAGATTACCGGGAATCCGTCACGCTACAACCCCCGTATACATGGCCACCTGGTTCAAGCCAGATGGCTCGATTTATTTTAACGACACCTTTGGTGATCTCTCAATACCTTACGTCAAGGTGTCTCACAACGAGACTACATACATATTACCTAACGCGGCGCTTACCAACAAGAACACAACCATAGCTGAGAACTCAATCGTGTTTGTAGTAGGGGCAACTACTGAGGTCGCACGAACTGTAAAATTCCGCAACCTGACGACCCTCCTGATCTCAGTCACTACCATGAAAGGTGCAAAATCCTGGTTCGACGGGGAAACTGGATGGAATGAAACATACCCCATCGCCACAGAATGTGCTTTATATCTGTGTGCAAAAGCTTATTCCACCAGGACGCAGTCAAATATCCTCCAGGAAACAGAAATTCAGTCATGGGCATTTAGAGAGCCATCATCCCACCAACCAGTTCTTGACTCGGATTGGAATAGAGAAGTCTGCAAAAGTAATGAAGAGCTATCAATAAGGCCTAATATATCCGTTATAAGGGAGCGGTTCTGCGAATCGCCGAATGGAAATCGCTCTTTAGATGTTGACCTCTACGACAGACGAATTGAACGCAGCGACTTGCTCTTGCGCATCCCACTTGATCGGTCGAAGAATTTACCAAAGGAGATGGTACGCCAGTTCAACGTGTCGGATCTATTTATTTCAAGTCTCATAGATCACTTAGTATCGATTGCAGGTACCTACGAACAAATAGCAAGGTACGGTGTGCAACTGAGAATCACGACGCCCTTTTCCTCTGCGCTGTATGACAGCACAAACCTAACCACTACATTTGCCAACGTAGCGAAGAGCCTTACAAACCAAATGCGGCGCCTCTCCACAACTAAGCACCACGGCGTTGCGCAGCAATGGGTAATTCATGTCAGGGTACGGTGGTGGTATCTCGCATATCCGATTGGGATGTTAATGATGGGAATCGTGTATATTGGATTAGTGGTGTGGGAGAGCGTCAAGCAAGAAATGCCAGCTTGGAAGGAAGGGGCAATGCCGACGTTGACATATGGGTTTGGAGATGAGACGCAAAGGGTTCTTAGGGATGAGAGAGAAAGAAAGAAAGTGAAGGTGAAGTTTGCATGGGATGAGAAGCAGGGGTGTAAAAGACTGCTCGTGGTATAATCATAAGTGTAAGATTTCGAAAGGACGGCAACTGTAGGATTATACAAAGTGGATAACAGGATCTTCAATTTCAAACTCGGCTTGTATGAGGTTAGAATATGAAATACGAATATATCAGGCTCTACTTTACTGCAACATAGCTCTCCATCCTTGATGAAGTCTAGATACAGCTATTTCCAAAACCTGAACACTTGTATTAGCCTGACTCATATTTGAAGCCACATTTGAAACTATGCACTACAGTCACATACATTGCAAAATCAAGATGGCATGAAAATGAGGCCGCACCAAATCATGACCAAATCAAAGACAGAACCGGAATAACAAGATTGAATAGCAATCAAAGTTCACACATACACAGAGTAAACTTATCAATAAGTCCATGCGAGCGACTGATACATTCAACAACCTAATATCAAACAACACACAATAGCACTGAATTATCCCCGCTTCTACAATACTTACCCAACACTCACCTCACCTCACCTCACCTCCTCGCCACACTCAATCCAGACCCCAACCCCTCCGCCGAAAACGTCATCGCACTTCCATCCTCTTTGTCTCGGACCAAACAGGACAAAACCACACTAAACCCCATCGAGCACACATCGCAACCAAACGAGCAGCACATGGCATTCTAGAAACAATCGAATGCGATACCGCACTATAGAAGTCTAGACTATCTCGCCGTATCCATAGAAGAGGAGACGATAAGACCTTGAGCGTAAAGCGAGATAGTAAGTATGGTGGTGATGAAAACGGTACATGTTCTGGATCTACGCGAGGCGAAAAGGTAGGCGAAAATGTAAGTAAGTAAAATGAGTAAGAAACATGTAAGATCCAGAAACGCGGGGAAAAGAAAACAGCAGGGGAAGGTTGGATTACACATCTATCTGCCCTGCCTGAACCCCCGTTTTGCCATGTTCGACATTGCCATGTTGATGAGACTCGCTTTCGCGCATTTCCAACACCGAGATGCACACAGGGCAGGTTGTGATGCCATCGCGCATGTGTCGAAGGCAAAGTCAAAGCAAAGGCAGATAGAAGGCGAGAGGTAGGCGGGACGGAGGCGAGGAGTTAAGTAGGATTTAAGCTTGGACAGAGTTAAATGGGAGTATGGAGATGTGTAGACGGGGGAAAGTCGGGGATAGGCGAATCTCCATGGTTGACCTTATCCCCATCTCCACAACTCCATCTGCGTTCAACATCCAACACATGCTAGTTGGTGAGTACCTGGGTGAGTATGATAGGGTGAGAGGCGGAAACAATGAAACGAAACACATGCTTAATTCCGCGACACAAACGCGGGATGACATGAAGTGCAGGATCGACAATACATGGACATGACAAGCACATGGATCAGGGCTTACACATGGGTTTTTCAGCTGCAGATCCTCAATTCCAGGCCACACACTCACAAGATGCTTTGTAGGAAGAGAGAAAAGCAAACAGCGAAATCAATTGCCAATATACCCCTCAAGCTTACCCAAGGATGATCGCCCGTCCAGTCCATCTGATAAATATCCACCCACGGACGAAAGTTCGAAACGGGAAACTCAAGTGGATCCCCCCCCCCCCTCGCATCATCTTCGTACAAGCGTATCGCATCGTATCTAGCATCGCTTAATCGCATGATTCCCGCCTCGCAAGGCAGCCATCTGATGTACTTAATTAGGTGCGCCAATATACTTCCCAACTAGGAAGTCATTGCGCTGAACGCGTAATTTGTCCTTAGGCGCGCTATTCAACTCAACTCGATTCGTTTCGAAGAATACTATGTGCTTGGTACGTCTGCCTATTGCGAGCGAGGACGCGGGTCCGATAGTAGGACGCGAAACAGCAAGCGAGAAGAATGTTATTTCGGTGTGTGAATGACACGTCTACGGTCTGCGCATACACGATCAACGCGTGAAGGTACGCGTAGGTATGAGGTGGCTGTATTATTGTATGACAGTCCGGTGTGGTCACGGGGTTCGACGTATGCATGCTTTTGCTCACGAGCGACGATAACACAGCCTTGCATTGTTGGCACTATTGGCATCATCTACACATACACACACGCAGCAAGTAAGATGAAGAAGTAAGCGTGCAGCCTTGCGCAGGGACGGGCGGTGAAAACGAGATGATGATACTACCGGTGCAGTGGGCAGGCCCAAGGAATGGGCGCGTACGACGGAGCGGCAGAAGCGATGGTAACGTAGGGCTGTGCAGATGCAAAGGTAGGAAGAAGGGTTATTGGAAGGATTAGGGAGGTAGTCCAAGCGAGGCAGCTGAGTCAAACGCTTGGGGCAATGTGTGTAGCAATGTTTTTTGGCTTGCCTTTCCTAATGCTATCTCCGTTGATGGTCAGTCGTACGGTTGTGCGACTTAGGGACGGCTCGTTCAGAATGTTCTTTTGGCCGCTAGATGCGCGATGAAACCTCAGGCAGCAGTAGCAAACTATGGGGTTGATAGGCTTACTTGCTGCCTTGGAAATTGGGGCGTGGGAATCAAGGGGGGATCTTGGGCATTGTGGTGTCTGTGTGTGGTGTGCATTCACATTGCAGCCGGTTGCGGAGAAGAGGGGGGGAGATTAGATCCAAGGCGTGCTTTGTAGATCTGAGTCGAAATGAATGGATGGACATGATCATGTCATCAGGTTTTAACTCGGACACACGGTGATTGGGGATTGGATCGAGTGGCTTTGTCAGATGGGATTGTTCAGCAAGCTTAACAAAGCGAGATACGCCCACCAATAACCGGTGCAGATGACGCCATGGAGAAGGGGGGAGTTTGTCATCCAACACTGAACAGTCACATTTGGTTTCCATGGCTGCAAGACGCCCTTTTTCGTCGCAGACTTGACGGGCGGTGGCTTGAGAGGGGTAGTTAACGTTTTTAAGCTTCACAGGTCGTGGGGGGAAAGGGAATGACACAAGCATGCAGGCCAGACGTTGATCCGCCGGAGCCTTGAACAGTCCGACAAGGCCGCATCGCGAGAGGCGCTAGGCATTCGCTGCAAAAAACTTGACGTGGTTCGTCCGAGGTGACGAGATGGAGTTTTTCTGCGTTCTTGAGCCCGACTTGCCGATGGCCTCATGGGTTCAGGAGTCAGAACTGAGTCTAGGTCGCGAAATGGAGATTGGAATTGGATTGGGTTCAGCTGGGCAGCCTCGCGGACAGGCCGTAGTTCCAGCAGTGAGCACAAAGCAGTGGAGACGAAAGCGTCGCAATAACCCGCCCAAACAGGCGCAGCAAGCGAGCAAGCGAGACAGCGAGCCGGGGGACACGTTTGAAGCCACAATCAAGGGCTGACCGCTGGATGCTGGATGTGCTTGTGCTGTGGAGCGTCCCGTGGCTTTGACGTGCCAGGCTGAGCCATGGCAATCTTGCACAACGCATCTGCCCTTGCGCATCCATGACCGCCAGACTGTGAGTAGGCGAGTGAAGCAGGTATTCGAATGGCCGGGCAGGATATTCGATGCAGGGTGGTGTCGTGGGGGACATTTGGCAGTGTTTTGTCATCCATGATGCAACCAGATGCTGAATGAGCACCGAGCCCCTTCGCCCATGGCCCATCTCCTCCAGCCAAGCACCGAAGAGCAGTTGCAGACAGGCGAGGATAGGTAATCGATGCGAACCATGGGCCCAGCAATTAAGTCCGCCCTCTGGTCCGAAAGAAGTGCTTTGGCTGCAACGCTCGGCCGGCGGCGTAAGCTGGCCCTGGTAGCTCCGCAGCCACCCCCCCCCTGCACGGTGTGAATCATCAACCGACACCCTTGTGCATGCGTACGTGCTCACCGCCGCGGCCAAGTGCGGTCGAATCTGCAAAAGCTAATTCCGAGTGCCCGTACATGCTTCACTGGTCATCCTCCGAGATTCAGCGAGACATAAGAAACAACGCTTGCCCACTCTCACCACCCGTTCAGATCCACCCAAAACAAGAATACACTCCCATACAACATACACACGATATATCACTGCTATATACCACCTCTTGGACATCCATACATTGCTGGATCTACTACTACCCTCGGACCTCCCCTCCCATTGGCTGCTTTTAAGGTTCGTGATGCCTCGTCCACCTTCCAGTCACACCAAACTGACTCACATTTTCTAGGCAATTATATTTCTGCCTAACACCGCCAAAATGCCTTCCACATCACATCTCCGCATACAAACTTCCTTTGAGCCCATCTCAGCAGAGACTTCTCGCTCTTACTTTGTTTCATCACCACCACAGAAGAAGCAAAAGATGTCTCTCACCCAAACCTACTACATCGCTGCCTCTGCCCGCTCCAAGCTGGGTAAAGAGGCATGCCGAGCTGATCACGACCTTCGTCTACTTGTCGGCCACGCCAACCTCCTCGACAGCCTCATGATTGAACTCCAAGACGCCGAACGCCAACAAGAAGCATGGTTCAACCAAACAATGGCCAAGGCCTCCAAAGCAGAAGAGCCCCGTCACATTCAATGGGCCGACAGCATTGCAGAGGATGAGGAGGAAGACGATGCCAGCGACTCCGACTCCGACTCAGAATGCGATGACGACTTCGACATGGTCCCCATGCCCCGCCGCATCGCCCAAGCCCCCGTACAAATCTCCACCATGGAAATCGATTCGGAAGAGGAAGACTCAGAAGACGACGAGGAGGATTTCTACGACGACGACATGACCGACGCCGATCTCGCCCTCACCCGCGTCCCCTCTCAATCCCAATCACCCCCCGAACTCACCTACGAAGAAGACTCCGACGACGACCTGCCTCCCGCCTCACCACCCACCTCGACACTCGAATTCTCAGAAAAGGAGGCGCTGCTCACAACGTCGTTTTACAATAAAGCTACCTCATCAACAACTACACACTTCATGGACGACCAACCGCTCTTCATGGGCTCGACGCAGTCGTCTCCACCGCTTATATCAAGTTACTAGGCCTGGCCAACACATTCACACAATGACGCCTTTTCGACCGACCTTTTGCAATTTGATGAGAAAAGCATTTTAGCGAGCGATTCTTTTGTTTTGGTTTTTGTTGCTGCATGATATCCGATGATGACTTGTTATGATTGTTTTGGTATGCCGCTGGGCGGTTGGAACTCTACTCTGAATGGATGGAAGGGAAGGATGATTTGATATGATATGGTTTGAGAGATGGATTGGAATAGGATGGGATAGGATAGGATAAGCAAAGCGGTGCGAGTTCTCCCAAGGGATGCAGCATGCATGGCATGGTGGTAGAGACTCCCGCTAGATATGAACATTGAAGAATTGATCAAATCACTCTACACACATTTATTTCACTTTCCTTATTGATACTGTGAAATCTCCATTCCTCCTTTCTCATTTTTCACTTATCGTTGTTGCCTATCTGATTTCCACCGTTCCGTCTCGCACACGCAAATTCACATGTGACGCATTGCATCATGCAGGGCCCTCATCTATCCACACATGCTTGGTACACACACAATTTCCCAAGAAAACAGTCCCATTCAATCAAGCAAATCAAATCAGTCACCGGAACGTCCCACCCACCCATACATACACACATACACACATACATACATACAATGCACAAATCCAACAAACACACCGCACACACATTCCCTCCTCACCGACAAACCCCCCATCCCCCAATACACACACATAAAAAAACCCTGCACAAAACCATCGACTCACCTTTCCCAAGCAGATTTTCCTTTTCTTCTCGCAGCCCCACCCGCGCTCACCGTGCGCGAAACGGACATCTTGGCATGATCTGTCTCGCTGTCAGTTCCGGCCTTTGATTTTCTGCTTTCAGGTCAGGGTCTGGGCTGGTTTTTGGTACGCTAGGTGCGGAGGCGCCGCAGAGAAAATCAGCCTTTCCCACGGCGGGCCCAGAGGAGGTTGGGTAAGCGAGGAGAGGCGTCATGGGTTTTGGTTTAGGGATGGGGCGGAGATAGGGAATGGGATGGTAGGTAGGTGGGAAGGTAGGTGGGTAGGGGAATGGTAGGGGAATGGGGATGGGGAGTGTGATGTTTGAATTAATTGTGTTATCTATCAATCACTCTATCGGTACATACTATGTAACTCGAAGAAAAGTGCACATGTGTAATGAACGGTATGTCAAGGCATTCGGTCACTGTCATGCGCACATGTTCATGTCCTCAGTCCATCCCATGTGCATGTCCTCCAGACCGGTGACTGCTCGGCATGTAGGCAGCCGAGCCCTCTTTGTCCAAGGCGGCGGCCAAGACCTAGCTCCCCAAGTCGGGATTTACAAGGATCCGATCGGACTTGTGATCTCTCGCTCTACCTAATCTTGCCCTGCTGGACTTTTGCTGGCATGATGGATCGACTTTGCAGGACGCCAGGCTCGGGGGAAACGCGGGTTGTGGACGGACGGACGGTGGGATGGTTGGGGACGGAGTACTTTTCACAGTATAGTAGAGATTGAGGCGGGGCGCGTGATCATGTGTGTCGTTTCGTTTCATGAGAGTAAGTAGTACTCCGTACAGTACCTACGCTGAGCTGCGTGCATTGCACAGCGAACCTACTACTCATTTCACGCACGTACGTCTTGGGAAGATAAGTCCCCTACATACGTGCGTTGCGCAGGGTGTGGTGGGTTGCTCTCTGGGCAGAAACAGGGACAAGGCTAGTTGAGTTGCTGTCAAAAGAATCAAAACAGCAGGGCAGCATGTCGATCTCTTAATAATCGATTTCTTCCTGTGATTTCCCCACGCGCGGTGGCTCGCGATACTTGCAATCGGAGATAAAGTTGTGGAGGTTGCTTAATAATTCATTGTCTTACTAACTCCCACAAACACAACACAACACAATGAAGATGCGATGCAAGAAAACATGGACATGGTTCCACACACAAACATCGCATATCTTAGATGTTAATGATATGATCCCTACATAATTCCCACCCCTCGGCGCGAGGCCTCATCCCCCCGCACAGAGCACGCTACGCACACCGACTTGACACCCAAAACACGCATGGGCAGCAGCATTGAAACATCCACGTAGCACGCTTCCACACCGAGCAAATCCCCAATTAACCGCCCCAAAACACCAGCCGGGCGCGCGAGTGAGGCGGCAGTATTGCGGCGCTCCTCCAATGAACGCCCCTTTTGTTTCGACGTTGTTTTGTTTGGCAGGGTTTTGCTGAGCTGGCATTTACCACGTAGACGTAGCACAGATAGTAAGTTGGCATTAAGGTCTGGACTGTGCGGATCGCCGGTGTGTAGCGAAAAGAAAGGAAAGGGGAGATTTGTTAGGCAGCGACATTCCTTTTGCATTAAGTGACGAGCCTGAATTACATGACATGACTATTTGCCTATTGTGTATGTGTGTGTTATGAGGATGACTGTGAGGCGGTGGATGGGGACGTGGCTTCAATAATGCATGCATGCATTGCATGTTCAAGGAGGAATTCCAAGGGTCCTCTCTCTCTTGCGCAAATTCAGCCTTGCGCAGTCTCGCATCTTTTCTCACTCAGCTCGTTTTGGCTCCTTTGAGCAAGCGATATGTACGGGTGCTGACTGTACGATATTCGTTGAGCCAATGAATAAAGTGCAGCCTCACCGATGGGAAAATGTTGGATAGTAAGAAATATACGTGCTGAGTATCATCATTCTACGCTGCAGGCTTATCACAGTCACCAATGTCTTGAATTTCAATCCACGTCGCCTTGCTGGCTCGACAATGCGGTATCTTGCTCGGACTCACCGGCGTTCTGCTGCACAACAGACAGCAAAGACAGTCACGCGCGCGCAACCCCATCCAGACGCCCAAGACTCCCAAGGAGTTGTGTAGCACAGAAGAAGTCTATCCTCTCCTCGATTTCTAAGCAAATCCCCAACTCAAACCTCCTCTCCCTGCGGAACGTTGTTTCTTGCTTTCCTTGGCTGCGACACCCTGCGTGGCCTTTACCTTTTCGCTTCACATGCCCGCACACCTAGTAAACTATGTCCCTCGCGATGCAGATGCAGGTGCAGAAGCTTCGTTTGGGTTCATCACTCCCCCACATACAAACATTCCCCCACGCTGCAACGCCACACATGATGCCTCGCACCCTGGCTCCCTCCCCCTCTGACAATCACAGCGTTCGCAGAGCGCGGATGATGGGGCTGCCGATCATGTGGGCTGGATGCAAATGCCCCGCTCCGGAAGCGGAGGGAAGAGGAAGATGTAGAAGTGACTTTCTGATACATGGTACTTGTGACTTGCTTGTCTGGTAGTAGGTACGCAAGAAAAGAGGTTCATCCGAAAGCACCCGACCTATCGCCGCTGTTCAACCCCGACGCAGCGACGACGACGTAGCAAGATATGCCGTGTATATTGCTCGCAAGACATATACGAAGATCTAGACTCTCACGTCTACGAGCTGGATGATTTGTGTGTTATGAGAAGATATAATTTTAGCCTACGCTTCGTTTACCTTTCACAGAGGCCTGATGTGATGTCAGACCACCAACTCATATCTCTCTCATACAGCACATACACAATGAGTATCCTAAGTTGGTAAACTTATACAAACTAACCACTTCATACCTACAGTTGCGAAGCCTATCAGTTGATCCAGACCACATCACATAGTCCGTAGTCCTGGCCATGTACACGTTCCATCCAGCGTCTTCCGATTCGTCGCCGCCCCGACCATCCGTCGGCCCAACGGTGTTCGTGAGGTCACGTTGGAGCTGGCGATCTACAGGCGCGTCGATAGGCATTTTCTCATGCCTAGGTAGTGGGTCATTGCATTCGTGCCGAGCCGCGCCGAGGTATCTTTTTTTTCCTGCGTGAGTGTGAGTTGAATGAGAAGGGAACGGAAAAAAGTGAGTATCCGTGATGCCATGGGTTGGAACGGGTACGGGACGGGGTCGGGTTTGGCAAAGGCCGATGGGGCGGCGGATATGTTGGGTTTTTTTCCGGTGTGGCGGTGGTGGATGTGGGTGGGCATGTGATGAGGTAAGTGTTGGATTTTGATGAATGGAGGATGGACGGAGACGGCGAGGGAATATGAAGATGACGATGAAGATAGGATCTAGAATCGAAATCCACCTTACCTTGATTGTCTCTTCTTTCACTTCACTTCCCCTCTGTACCATCCTCATCCCAAAACACTTCAGCCTCATTCTCACCCATCGACTCTGTACACAGAACTGTACCTACATAAGATCTCACCTCATCACCTGACCCAGCCCTACCCACCACCTAGCCACACCGACCATCTACATCGTACCCACTCACAACTCATCATTTTCCATTTTCCTTTTCCCATTTTCTTTTCCATCCCTCCCCCCTGCTCTCCCACCAGCACCAGCACCAGCCACCCCGTGGCTCAACCCTCCCAACCCAGCCCAGCCCAAGAAAAACCCATTGGCCTTCCCGCCCAACTAAAATAAAAACCCATCGTCCCATCTCATACCCACATCTCTCGCAGCCCTAAGCGAAAGCGGGTCCCCTGAGCAAACTTGGCATCTGCACGTCTGCATGAGCTGCATGAGCCCTGCCCTGTTTACATGCCTAGGCTAGGTTGATAGGTAGGTACCTGCGTAAGAAGTTTTTTTTTCGCGTCAGGGGTGTGGGAGGTGAGGACTCATTGCTGGTGAGATAGCATGGGATGGGATAGCTTGGCGGTGTGGGTTGGGCTGAGGTGAGGCGGGAGAATTTTAGGGATAGTGTAGGGATGTGGGTGTGGGTGTTTTGGGTTGGGTTGGATTGACCGCTAGATGGTAGGGGCGGTGAGGGTGAGGTACGGAGTAGAGAGTAGAGAGTAGAGTAGGAAGTAGCTTGGAGGTAGGTAGGTCGGGATGTTTGACGGTGTAGTGTGGGTGGTGTGTGCTTTGAGTAGGGTAGGATAGGGGTTTGGAGGTGAGTTGCGGCATTTGTACACTAAGATTTCAAAGTCGACTCTGGCTTCGAATTCGACAGAAAGAAAAGAAATGTATGATCAATGTACGTGTGTAAGGAGTTTCAAAGGAAATTCATGACTTTGAGTATCTATTGTGAATAAGTAAACAACCACCAAGTAAATATTCCAATCTTCAATAAAATCCAGTCTTACATATTCATCCCACCAATACAATATCCTCGCAAACAAAGCAGTATTCCTCAAATCAAACATCTCAAGAAATTCACTCCACTCTTCCTGTACACACAATGACCCCCCCAATCCCACATCCCACACCACTTAAACTTACAACCTCACCTCCTCCTGTGTATCCAAGTACAGCATAATACATTACAACCATCATCTAACTATCTGCTTGCTTAGCCTACGCTCTCCCTTCACCTCCCCTCACTTCAGCTACACGGCCTTGCTTTTCCTATATTTCCGTTCATCTAATTCCTCTACAACTTGTGATGAATCTACATTTCCTCCAAATCCATTTCACTTCCTAGTACCTTGCAAAAGCCCGCTATTACCAATATCACGTCCAAGCACTTTCCGAAGTGCAAAATCCTCCACTTGGAGTTTTCGAGGGGTATGTGTTCAGTATGGTGAGATCGTGCTTGGTGTGGAATCGAAGCTGAATAATGAATTATGAAGTTTGAAGTGTGAAAGGATGGATGATGGATTGGTTTGGTGGGTTTTGGTGGGTTTGTGATAGCACTGGTTCCCGCTGAGAGGGGAATCGACTTACAAGCTGAGATCTAGAAAATTAGTGGTCTGCTGCGATACATCAAGAAAATGAGAAAGAGATGGGATGGTGAAAAGATACTGTGATTTATTTTGATTGAATTGCATATCTCACATCCCCATCCACCTACACATACCAAAAACCTTCCTTCCCCTTCCCGTTCCCCATGCCACTCCAACTACACGAAAAGAGAATAACACACGACAAGAAAATTAGAAGAAAAATGTGAAATAAAAGAAGAATATCCAACCTTCCCTTCCCTTCCCTTGACCCCTTACCCCATCTCCTCACTCACTTCTTCCCAAAGAACCTATTCGCCGTAGACTCCCCCAACGCATACTCATCGTCGACGCCATCACTCGCAACCTCCTCCCAAACACCACTCCCCTCACCCCAAACGCCCTCATCCGCCCCGTCGCAAAGCCCCATAGTGCTCCAAATCCTCTCGGCCCTTGTGTCGAACAAAGCACCCACCCAAAGACAAGTCTCCATACGCACGCACAACGTCTCCTTGCTCACACGCCCATTCTGGCGGAACGCGTTCTGTGCAAAGGTTACGAAGAAGGAGAAGTCGGAGGATGAGGGTGGGGAAGGTGGGGAGGAGGGTGTTTGAGCGCCGAGGGCGCCCATGGTGAGTGTCCAGAGTAAGATGTCGGGAGCTTGGTTCCAGTAATACAGAGGCACAACGGCCAAGGCAGCACGTAATTTTGAGACTGCTTTTTTGAGACGCGGGCCTGTGGGTGGGGCGGAGGGTTCGGTGGCGGTGGCGAGGAAGATGAGGGATGCGAGGGCGATGGCGTGGTTGATTTGGAGTTCGGGATCGGAGTGCGTGGGATCGTAATGGGATTGAGTCCAGGCGTAGAGGCGGTAGAGGAGGAGGGAGGCGTGTTTTTGGAGCTCGAGGGCGTCGACGGGGGAGGTGGAGGTTGCGTACCAGGTAGAGAGGTCGAGAGTGAAGATTGCGATTGTGGAGATGGTGGAAAGAAGGGTAGGAGAGAGGGGGAGTTTGTGGAATTGGTGGAGTAATGGGGAGTGTGTGGTGGGCGGTTGGGAGGTGATGTCGGCGTAGTCTTCTATTTGGCCTGAGGAAGAGTGAAGGAGGGCATATGGAGGACGAAAGGTTGCAACGGATTTGGCGATGCTATGCCTGGGATGGTTTAGTTTTTCATTGTACATATGATTGAGTAGGAAGAGGGTCACTCACAATAATAAGCATACTTGTAAACAGCGATTACCATTCAAAGCAGAAAGACCTCCTCTTTGTCGAATCATCGTCCTCAAACCATTAGTGTGAGCTTCGTTGACTGACATGCTATGTCTTCGTTCTTCACCTTGAAGTTTCGGACTAGCAAGCTCGGCCTCTTCGACAGCTAAAAGAATCAGTACTGCAGCGATCGTTTCATCGCTGGTACTGGTGTTAGGATCAGAAAGAAGTTTATTGATTTCGGACATGGCGCGACATTTGAATGCATCACCACTCCTTCCCACTACTCGGGATGATGTAGTGAGTGCGGCATAAATGAACGGAACTCCGATAGGACTTTGAATACAACTAGTTACCCAGTTGAAAGCAGCTCCCTCGGACGTCCCGTATGGATCTATTGGAAGGAGCCGTGGTGTGGCTGTTCCAACAACTAAAACTTGTTAAAAAACTACTTGGGCAATGAGCAAAGGGAAAGGGCCTTACAGAAGTGCAAAAGACCTTCTGAATCAGAATCTAGACGGAGTGGCAAGCAATCGAATGACATCAACGGGCTGGTACAGGCAATATTGCTCTGCGACAACACCAGCTGCTGATCTGAGTAATCATTGACGTCTTGAGTGTCCTCTGAAAGATCGGAGAGACTCGAAAAGCATGACGAAGGGCTATTGTAAACCAAACTACCGCTTCGGCTTGAGAAAGTGCTTTCACTGATACTGCTTCCCGGTGAAATCGTTACCAAATCGTCCCGTGACACGGTGTAGGTGGTACACTCCAGTCTCGGCAGAGCGCCAGTGGTCTGGCTCTGTTCAACAACACTGTCCTTTCGAGATGACGATCGACGTCTGGATTTCGGCTTTGGGCATGTCTGCGACTCTGGACTCCTCGGACGGGTGCTCCACGATTTCTTATTTCGAGCAGACTTCATGACAAACGACCTGACGATTTTGTCTGGCTTGGCATTGACTCCGCCATTGGAAGAATCTATGAAGAGAAAGGTATTCTGACGTTTCGGTTGCCCCCGCGAGGTCAATCGCCCACTGGGCCTGGGGCTCTCAATTTGCGCTGGCATGGTCGCCATGTGACTGACACCTCGTGGACACGTTCTTGTCGAGTCTGCAGATGTCAACGGTGGGCATTGGGCGTGTGGCAGCAAAAGCAAATACCACGGTGCTGTCTTTTGGCATAACTTGTAGGACGACGTGAAAATGGAAGGTCGTGGCCTGTGGCGCGGAATGTTCTTTAATCCAAAGGAATGGGTCTCGCTGGGAAGCGCTAGCTACAACGGGCGAGGTCTCGGTGAGGATAAGGGAAGGCAACCAAGGTTTCGAACTTTGCACTCGGAGTAGGCGAGGGAGAAGCCCATGTGCGGTAGCGTGGTCTCGAGGACGGATGTGGGAGTGACGTATCGTGCGGCTTCAAAGGTCGTGAACAGACAAGGCTCTGAAGAATCGGATCGTGCAGCCACACTGAGTTCCCTTCCACACCTATTGGCCGGTATAAGGCCACCAACTACCGCGAAGACCGTCCAATGCGATCTAGAGGTGAGAGATTGCACGGCCACTGGGTCTGGAAAGTGAGCCAGCTGCACTGTACATCGATGGCGCTGTCAAGGGCTAAAATGTGGTACCACAGCACTCCATGTTGAATGCAGGGGCACTTGCCCCCACAATCTGGGGCGGTCCGAGACGGCGTCCGTCTCTCAGAGAGGCAATGCCTATGAAGATTCAAGGGATGAACGACGGCTAACGGCTGGGCCGTGTTCCACCCGAAGAGAGGACGTTTAGAACTAGCGTATCAATTCACCATGTACTTGATGAGATGCGAAGGATTCGGGTTCGTGATTGTCGTGCGTGAACCTGCATAGCCGAAAAGAGCCTCTTACATGCAGCATCGCGTAAATCAAACATCATGTCCAGGATCCCACCTGAAACCACGAGCAGACTCCATCCCTCCATTCACCGAGGCCGCGCAGCCTGCATGATGGTGCATTGGGAACCGAACATTGCAAAAAACTCAAGCGTCCTATTCTTGACGACACGCCGCGGAGCATGCTGCACTAATGTCCTAAAAGAAAAGGTGGGCTGGCAAGTTAGGCTCTTGTCTTTGATAATTACGCCGAGTTTCTCAAAACTAGCAAATAGGATGCTTCGTTGCCGAATTGTCGTGGGTCGACAAGTTCTTTGTTTTTCCCTTCACGCATCCGAGAGAGACTATCTTGGGGATGATCTAAAGACGCGACCGTCGAACGACAGGCTGCGGAGTGGCTACCGATTGGTTTGATACGGAACTTCTCACGAGTTCCACAATGCTTGTTCATTCCCACTTGGTATACGAATGCCCGTCATGCCCACGCTCTTTTGTGGAGACGATTTCCGCTTGCAACTTATCAACAATCTTTATCGTGCACTCCTGACCCAACCTACAACACCCACGCTATACCCTACCAAACCACCAATTCTCTCGCGTTCGCGCTTCGCCTCACCCTGCCACTTTCTCAGCTGTTCAACAAGATCCGCCTCTTTGACTATCATGTCTCCATGGAGGCGCAAGAACACACTCATCCATGCCTGCACAAGCTCGTAGTCTCTTCTCTCCTGCAATCGAGCAGTCAGGGCCTCAATAAACGTCCGAAGCTCTGCGTATGGCTCGGTAGTATCGAGTGTACGGATTGCAATGTCCGCAGCCGATGGTGGGAGAGATGATAGATAGGTGAGTAAGGGAGTGTACTCGGATGTTTGAGCTGCAAGAGCTAGATGGCGAGTAAACTCGTTAGTCGACGTGGCTGCAGAAGAGCGCGATGTCAATGCTGAAGAGGATATCCGAGACGTTGGTTCCTGTGTCAAGGGAGCGAGAGAAGTTGGATCTGCAGTCTTATCTTGCCCTAGCGAGGGCAAGAAGAAGGGCGCTTTTTCGGGTGCTTTTGGTGCTTCCTTTGGCTTGTTGCGTGCTTTGATCACATCGAGGTGGAGAAGAGTTTGCCAACGCGATTTGGGGACAAGACTGAGTGTTGTGATCTTGTCGCTGAGTTGATCCATGATAGGCACTGTAGTTTCGTCCTCTTCTTCTACTGAGACTTCCTCTGTTGCTGCTTCGACTACAGCTACACCCCCTTCACCGGATGCAGTTGGTGCACTGACAGTGGCGATATCGTCTTCTGAAATTTGCCGTGTGGACACATGTGTAAACAAAGTGCGGTTGGTCCAGATGTGAACGCCGACCTCGCCGTCTAAGCCAGTAGCAAGATATTCACCAGAAGGCGAAAAAGCTACAGTATTGCACTTGCTAGGTAGCTTCATCGCATCGATGAGGTGACCAGTAGGCAGATCCCACACTCGTACTGTAGAGTCGCTAGCTGCAGATACGATCCATCGTCCATCATTGGAGAAGGTATAGTCATTGATCTGCAGTTTGGCATGTGATCGAGATGCCCATAGTTCTCGAATCAGCTTCTTTGTCTCGATGTCGAGAATTCGTATCGAGCCATCGTCGCAGCTCAGCGCAATCAAGTCGCTATTGCGATGGTAGCGTAATCCCAGAATTTTGGTCATTGGGTACCAATCAACTTCGTGAAGCAAAATTCCTGTTGTAAAATCCCAAAACTATAGACTGTCAGTGTTGTTTTGATAGGTCGCCTATGAACAAACCTTGACTTTGCCATCGTCAGAACAACTAATAACAGTACGATTCAACCCATCTGCAGCTAGGCCAGTGATCGCTCCCTTGTGCTTGCCTTCGCCCTTTACAAATTTCTTTGGAGCATCTAGCTCATCGCTGAAAATGCTCTCTTCAGCTTGTAACTGTTGTAGCTTGTACTTTTTGGCTTCGGCTGGTGTTAGGCGTGCAGGAAATCTTCGTCGATGTTGTCCAGATTGTAGGTTGTACATGTCGATAGAGCCACCGGCCGATCCGATAATGGCAAAAGTACCACATGCTGAAATGGCGACACTTGCAACTTCAGTGCCATCACTTGTGTCAAAAGTCCATCTGCCGGCTCTCTTGCGTCCCCAAAACCAAGTTCGAGCAGTTTTGTCACCAGCATGGCCTGTGACGATGCTTTCCCATCCGGTTGCATTGACTTCAACACCCTTCTTGCCTTGACCCTTTGCAATCGATGAGTTGTTCCAGATGCCAGTGACGCCAGGCATTGCACCCATTCCTCCATCGCGGTTGAGAGAGCATGCCATGCAGGTAATGGGTGGTGCTTTGAGATCTTCGAGCTTGGTATGATGTTTCGAGGCGTCTGAATTACCTGTCAAAAGACCCATTTTCTTTGCCTTCTTTTGAATGGCACCTTGGCTCAGCTCAGTGCTTTGCCCATCACGCCGCAAGCTCCAGCCCCATAGACTGCGATCTTGGCTTGCACTAAGCAGCCATTTGCCGATATCGTCTGCGCCGTCAGAGTTGGAGGGAAGGAAACGTAGGGTTGAAACAGGAGCTGCATGTCCACCACGGGAATGTAGGATCCTGGGAGTTGGCGAAAAGGGCGTCTCATCGAAGATCCAACTCTTCAGCGAATTGTCTAATCCACTGGAGACGATAACGGCCTGACCAGCGAGGAACTCAACCTTACTAATGCCACCACCAACGCCTCCACTTGCAGATGGTGGTGGACCGTGAGCACCACGCAATGTACCAGTCTTTCGGCCACCCTTGTTCAAATCCCAGAATGTAATGTCTCCACTATCTCTGCTTGCAGTTGCCATGACACCATCCTCACGGCCATCCTCACCAGCACCAAGCCCGTCTGTTCGGAAGGTAATTGATGTAATTGGAACCTTTTGAGAACCGCCTGTGTTCAAGCGCATGACTTCCTTGTCTGTTCGGATGTTGTGGATCGTCACAGGGCCTGATTCGTACGCAATGGCGAGAAGGGAGAGAGCTGGGGTTGGCTGGAGCGCAGTGACAGGACCGAAATTGGCGGCGGGTGGGAGGAGCGTGTAGAGCAGTTTGCCAGTGTTCAAATTCCAAATCTCAACGGACCCGTCTTGCCGTCCTACAAAGATTTTGTTGAGATAGGTTGGCATGTTGCAGACACACCCAGAAAGAGGGCTGGACGATGCGCCTTGTAATGTCGTGTAGTGCTCCAAAGTGGTAGTTTTCCATACTTGAATATGCTTGGATCCGCAACCAACAATCCACTCTCCTATGATGACCAGCTTGTTAACCTTGCCAATGCCTCCTTGCGGAAGTTCGAGTTCAGCCACTTTTTTTCCACGCTGGAAGACCCAAACACCATTGGCTGTCGCGCCTGCCCAAGCAGCAAAGACAAGCTTTTTCCATGCTAGTGTGGCTGTGATGTCCTCTGGCGTCTGAGGTCGAGTTATGAAGACGAGGTTGAGACCGCGCTTGAGATCGTAGGTTTGCAGCGACCGCCCGACAGAGGTGGTGATTTGGAATGTGGTTTTTCCAAGAGGGAGGGAGGTGAATGGCACGGCAGTTGGCGACACGAGTCCTACAGTCTGGGGTTGTGTGTCAGTGCATTGACTTTTTTCTTCGAAGCTACAAAACATACTCTGAAGGGAGCGAATATTTTGGACTGGCGAACTAGAGGCGCAGAGTCGCCGTCGCTGCCACTCTGGACTTTCTGGCGCTTTGTGACAGGGCCACTGGAGGCAGATTGATCTACCTTGGGGCCGACCATTTTGAGTATTGCGCCTTGAATGTAGCTCTGTGGGAGCAGTTGGGCGCGGTGGTGGTTGCGACGCGAAGCTTGGGCTAGAAATTTTGCGGAGAGCGTCGGAGATGAGATGAAGATTAGATTAGATCAGATCAAGATTAGATTAGATTAGATCTGCCATCCCATGCCTCATGGACCACCACGTCTACACCCACGCTAACACAGGCGCGCGGGGGTTGTAATACATAATCCATAATATATATATATATATACGTGGAGTTTTGGTCGAATACTTACACCTGTACCATACAAGATTCTACACGTGCCTGATCATTCACAACGACGACGTAATTGGCGCAGTCTAGTCTGGGTCTCGTCTGAGCCTGAGCAGGTCAAGCTCCAGCAGAGTGAGGCTTGTGGGCGGCCTAGGTAGATGCACGACATATGCAGGCATGGGTACTTTGCATGCTCGTGATTGCTCGACGCACCAGACGCGCGACCATTCACAGCTTCTGGTTCGGGCACATTCCGCCCAGGTGAGCCCAATGGCACCGATGTTAAAATAAACAGGTGCCCACGTCGCTCGAGGCGTAGAAAGGCCGTCTCTTCCTGGACTTGAACAGAGCATCGTCCTACACAACGCGGCCGCCTACGTCATGGCTCTCGTCCCACGACACAATTGCTCCCCTCGACGATGAAACCTTCGCCAGCACGGGGGTCCATGGACGCAATGGAGCCATCGCTGTCCCGCTCCGTCAGCGCCGACAGCACGCGGTCATGGAAGCAGCTCACAGCAGCGGGAGGAGGCGTGTCGATAGCAGAGCGAAAGGCCAGGTCCAGTGAGCCAGAGACAGATGGTGGGGTTGTGTCGCGGGCGAGCGTGTCGATGCCGCCAGCAGGGTCGACAGCCATCAAGCAGATGCCCTCGCGAAGGCCGTCACAGGCATCAGCACACAGCTTCCTCGACTTCTTCAGCCAGGCAGCGCGGGCGGCCAGCAGCAGTACGGGGTCAGCTATCGACGAGACGGAGACGACGCCAACGCTAGAGGGCACTCGCGGCAGTCTGGTGCCGGTGAATGCGCTGATGCTTCCGGAAGTGTTCCGACCGCCGCGAACTGACGTCGATGCAGCAGAGAACAAACGTCTGTCGTTCTCGTCGCTGTATTCAATCGGCTCAGCACTGTACGCCAACACCCGCGGCCACAGCTGGAGTGGCAGGAGTTCTCTCGCCGGCTCAGAGCCTGAAGGCACGTTCTGCGCTCCTGCAAATTTGCATCCTCTCGCTATCACTCTTATTCAATTACCTAACTCGAGCCCACAGTCAAGATGGACGGCGCCCCGCACACAACCACGGCCACGTCGTCGCTGTCCGTCACCACCTCGAGCCAGAACGGCAGTCTGGGCCCCAAAGTCTCGCCTACCCAGCAGTTGTTTCCCCACGACGAGGCCACCGCCAGTTCCCATATGGCCAGTCCTGCCTCGGGTCACTCCACCGCCAATCCCTCTGCCACCACCACCAATACCAGTGCCAGCTCAGCTGCCAGTGCGTCTCTCACCGCACAGCCCTCCCAGCAGCCTCACCGCTCCCGCAGCCGCACAAAACGCCGCATATCCAGCAGCACTGCTCCCAGTAGCAGCCCCGCCAGCAGAGACATGCGTGAGAGGAAGCCCACCAAGGGCATCATAGGCGTGTGTGCCCTCGAGTCCAAGGCCCGCAGCAAGCCTGCACGCAACATCTTTGGCAAGCTGGTCGAGGAGTTTGAGGTCAAGATCTTTGGCGACAAGATCATCCTCGATGAAGCTGTTGAGAACTGGCCTGTCTGCGACTTTCTCATCTCCTTCTTCTCAGATGGCTTCCCCCTCGACAAGGCCATTGCCTACATGCGCCTCCGCAAGCCCTTTTGCGTCAATGACTTGCCCATGCAACAGGTGCTCTGGGACCGTCGTCTGTGTCTGGGCATCCTCGACAAACTCAATGTCCCCACCCCACGACGTATCGATGTCAGTCGTGATGGTGGGCCCAGGGTAGAGTCTGCCGAATTTGCAAAGTCTCTCTTCGAGCGGACTGGTCTGAAACTTGAGGGACCTGAAGATGGTACAGGTGGAGGTATCAAGCCCCCACAAACTGTTGAGCTCATTGACAATGGCAATGCCATCCGAGTCGACGGCGTCGTCCTTGAGAAGCCCTTCGTAGAGAAGCCAGTGAGTGGTGAAGATCACAACATTCACATTTACTTCCATAAAAAAGATGGCGGCGGTGGCCGACGCTTGTTCAGAAAGGTCAACAACAAGAGCTCAGAAAAGGACGACTCCCTCGAAGTACCCAGGAGCATCCAAGACCCTACAAGCAGTTACATCTACGAACAATTCTTACGCACAGAAAACTCGGAAGATGTCAAGGCCTACACCGTTGGCCCCAACTTCTGCCACGCCGAAACTCGCAAATCGCCAGTTGTGGATGGCCTGGTCAAACGTAACCCTAGCGGTAAAGAGGTCCGTTATGTTACCAAGCTCAATGAACAGGAAGCATCGATGGCCTCGAGGATCTCTGAAGGCTTTGGCCAACGAGTCTGTGGATTCGACCTGTTACGCACCAACGGCCAGAGCTTTGTCATTGACGTGAATGGTTGGAGCTTCGTCAAAGACAATGGCGATTACTACGACAGAGCTGCCAGCATTCTCAAGGAAATGTTCTTGAAGGAGATTCAGCGCAAACAACGCAAACACGCTGCCCAGAACGCCGCTGCAGATCTGCAGGACAACTTGGACAGGTCGATGTCAGATTCGAGGAAGAGCAATGGAGAGCATCGCAAGGTGTTTGGAAGAATTTTCAAGAGTCCTAGTATGTCAAAAATGGGGACTCATCACGCTCATTCTCATCTCCCCCACATGCGCCATGCTAGTACCATGCCTTCTTCTCCTGAGACTTCACTAAGCACTACTCCTATAGCAGCTTCTCCAAGCATCGAGAAGCCCGAACCTGCCACAACCCTCAGCCCGCCGTCCAATGCCTCGCCGCCAGACAAACCTGCATCCGCTCCAGAAATCACGCTACCTCCCCCTGCCGAAGATATCGATGCATCAATTGAAAGACAGGCTTCGCATTCGGAAGAACACGTCAACGTACCTCCACCAGCCTCTGCAGCGCAATGGAAACTTAAGGGTGTCGTATCTGTCATTCGACATGCTGATCGCACCCCTAAGCAAAAGTTCAAGTACACCTTCCACACCAAGCCTTTTGTGGATCTCCTCAAGGGCCACCAAGCGGAAGTGTTGTTGATTGGTGAAGCTGCGCTGCAGAGTGTCAATGACGCCGTCAAACTTGCCATGGAAGAGAAGCTCGAGGATCCTAAGAAGCTACGCGAGCTGCAACTGTATCTGAGCAAGAAGGGCTCATGGCCTGGAACCAAGGTACAGATCAAGCCAATGTTTCGCAAGAGGAGGAAAGAAGAATTGCTCCCAGGAGAGGCTATACCAGAAGAGTCGCCTGATAGGACACGACAAGGCTCTGTGGGTGCCGATGGAAAGGAGGCCGCAATCGCTGCTGGCGATGAAACAGATCCCGAGCGAATTAAGAACAGGAGTGATTCGATGTCAGGCGTTACCCTTTCTCGCATCACTGCGCAAGATAACAACATGGTCTTGGACAAGTTGCAGCTGATCATCAAATGGGGAGGCGAGCCGACACATTCAGCCCGCCATCAGACCCAAGACATGGGCGCTAACTTCCGCAATGATCTCCTCTTGATGAACAGAGATGTCCTAGAGGATGTGCACATTTTCAGCAGCTCAGAAAGACGTGTGACTACTAGTGCACAGATCTTTGGCGCTTCCTTCCTCGAAAAGGATCAGTACCTAGCGGAACACATCTCAGTGCGTAAGGACCTTTTGGACGACTCCAATGCTGCAAAGGATGTTATGGACAAGGTCAAGAAGAAGCTCAAGACTTTGTTGCGCGCAGGGAACAAGGCTCCTCCGCAATTCGCGTGGCCAAAAGATGTGGCTGAACCGTATATCGTTGCCCGGCAGGTTGTGGATCTGATGAAATTCCACCAGCGTGTCATGAACCACAACTTCAAAAAGATTGAGTCGGAAGCCATTTCTTCTTTGACAGCAATTGCGTCGCCACCCAGTCAAGCAACCAATCCTGGCCAGCCGTCACACCAGCACACCAACGTGAACCATATCCAGTCACGATGGTGCTGCAACGAAGGACCTGAGTTGTTCAAGGAGCGCTGGGAGAAGCTGTTCAAGGAGTTTGCAGATGCTGACAAGGTTGATCCTAGTAAGATCTCTGAGCTCTACGATACGATGAAGTTCGATGCTCTCCATAATCGTGCCTTCCTAGAATGGGTCTTCACACCAGACTCGACCTTCATTGACGATGAGCCTCTGGTTGAAATTACGAAACAAACTACGCCTGACTCCACCAAGTCAACGCCCGCTTTGGCCCCATCAGAAGCTCAGGTGAAAGCAGACGCTGCCAAAGAACCAAAAGAACCAGGCACCGAAAGGCCTCTGGAACACCGCGGTAGCCTCAGCCATCGAATGGGATTCAGGCGAAAGTCTGAGATTGCCATCAAGCCACCTGCGCCTCCTTCGTATGTCAACGAATCATACTTCAAGCTATACACTGGCGTAGGAACTGCAGCCTCAAAGGCACAAATGGATGCACGATTGGTCAAATTACGCGAGATGTACCACTTATGCAAGGTTCTGTTTGACTACATTGGTCCTCAAGAATACGGTATTGAAAGCGAAGAGAAGCTCGAGATTGGTCTCCTTACCTCTCTTCCACTGCTCAAAGAAATTGTTGGGGATCTGGAAGAGCTCCAAGCGTCAGATACGCCCAAGTGCTTCTTCTACTTCACCAAGGAGTCTCACATATACACGTTGTTGAACTGTATTCTTGAAGGCGGCATCAAGACAAAGATCGAGCGCAATGCCATTCCCGAGTTGGATTACTTGTCGCAAATCAATTTTGAGCTATACGAGTCGGAGAATACGAGCACGGATGACCAGCCAAATTCGTTCAATTACAGCATCCGCATTACGCTGTCTCCTGGCTGCCACGCGTTTGCTCCATTGGATGTGTAAGTACAGTGAATTTGAGAGTTACGATGTCGACTAACAAGAATATAGTCAACTCGACTCTCGTCATATGATAGGCTTCTCGCCACGCCGCGGCCTCACAGCTCACCAAGACTGGAAAGAAGTCCTCGAAACCCTCCGTGCCAAATTTCACACGTAAGTCATCCCTCACTGTCACATGATATCCTTACTAACCTCAAATGCAACAGCGTCAAACTCCCCAAATCCTTCGTCGCTATCAACATCAGCGAGAAGAACCCCGACGCTTTCGAACGCCGCACCAACGGCAACGGCAGCACCAATGGTAACGGCAATGGAAAAGACAAAGAACCAGAACTCAAACCCGCAGACGACGACACCGAACGAGGCAGATCCGAAGAAAGAAAAGACGGTACCCTCCCCGTTGCTGCTACTCAATCTTCTGTCCCACCACCGCCTCTCTCCCCTTTCGCCCTCGAGGATAGAAGAGACACCGCCGACGGCGTTCAGCCTGCAGGCTTACCACCACCAGCTATGGAGTAACCGGAGGTATCCTGTCTCAATGAAAGAATCCGTTGGGTTTCATCTAAGAAGCATAAATTTTCCTATAACATTACATTCCTTTTCTTTTTTCTGGTACTAAGCACAAGGATTGATAGACGGCATGGCGTTCTCTTTTTTTTTTTTTTTTGCGGGTGGACATTGTGTATACGAAGAAACAAGATGAAAACGTGATACAGGATATGATAAAAGACAAAGATAAAGCAAGGCACGATAAGATGAGATAAGATGAGGGAAATGAGAAAGATGGTGGAAGGGACATAAAGTGAGAAAATATATGTATAGTGTACTACAGGGGCTGGATACTGTATAGGTTGTAAAGCTAGAGGGGCATGGAGGTGAGGGGGGTTGTATGTATATTCATGTCTAGTTTATTAACTGTGTATGCATCGTATCGTTTATATCATTGTACTTGTCTAGGATACAGTGAAATAAAAGAAGTGAATAGTGAATAAGGGGGATATATCTTCTCATCATTTCATTCATGCCCATGTTGTTGTTATTCGATAGATGTAGCTACTAGTCCTACTCACTTGGGAATACTGCTTTTGTCACTCTTCCTTACTACTACTCCCTGACCCCCAATGATATCGACTAACTTTTCGTATTGTAATTCATTCACCATCAATTCCCATTCAGCACACCCAACTCCGCCTGTCCTTACGCCAAATCATCATCATCGTCATGGCTAAATATACACCTTCCCTCCGCACGAAAGCAACAAGAAAGAAGAGAAAACAATGTCCAAGGAAAACGGGAAGGGGATATCATCGCCGCATCATGTCCAGTACAATTTCTACCTCAGGGGAAGTGTTTTAGAAATTAGACGACGACGCCGTCATTTCCAGCGTCCTTTGCCTTTGCACAGCCCTGGCATGCACATTTGCCCTCGGGGCAAGGGCACTTGCCGGCCTCTGCCTTGCAGTCACACTGCGTCTTATCCTGGTGTGGGGCGGCGAGAGAGTGGACGTTCATTGCCTCGGCGGAGGGGATGTCGTTCTTTCCACAGCCTGAGCAGAGGCACTCGCCTGGGGCACATGCGCATTTACCAGTGTTGGCGGCGCAGTTGCAGGTTGTCTTATCGGAGGCGGGGGCGGGGAGGTGGTGTAGACCTGATGAGCTGCCGGCTTGTTCTTGTTTCTTGAGATCGGCAAGATGGCGAGCTTCGTTGTGGACGTCCATGACTGTCTTGTTGCCTTGGTCGTAGAAGGCGCGGAGTTTCTGGCCTGTCGGGGTGTTTGCGGCTTTGTCGAAGTATGAGGTCAGGGTGGCGTATGCGGCGTATCCCTTTTGGGTGAGGCCGAGTTTTGTGTCGACGGCTTGGGCTTTTTGGGTGGCTTGGGTCTTGGAGTCGAAGTTTTGGAGGGCTTGTTGGAATTTGGTGGTGTAGCCGTTCTTCTTGTCAACTGCGAGGGCGGATTCAATTGCTTTGTCGGAGATGACGTAGCCGTGAGCTAGGTACTCTGCGATGATGCGGGCGCGAGGCTTTGATTCTTGCTCGATGTGATGTTCGCCATCTTTGGCTTCCTCGGCGGAAGCAGCCTTCTCACCAGCAATCTCGTCAAGAGACTTTGCAGAGCTAACTTGTACTGAATTGGGGCCCAGCTGTGTGTTGTCGAGTAGGAGAGCGGTCTTAGCAGCAGCAGTCTTCTCGAAGGTGACAGAGGCAGATTGTGTGTCGTTGCCTGCTGGCTTTACGCTGATGGACTGGATCTTGCCGCAGAAGCTGAAGAAAGACTTGATTTCATCTTCGCTAGTCTTGATGTTGATATTCTCGACGTTGACGGTAGCTGCCATTTTGGAGTTTTGTTGTATAGAGTTTGAAGGGTAGAGAAGGTAAAAGTAGTGCTGTGGTATTGAGAGCGTTGAGAGAGTTGAATTATGCAGAAGCTGTGTGGAGAGAGGTATTTGTAGAAGAGCGTGAAATGTGCGGGTTAATCTAGGAGTGAGGGGCGAAGTCATACTAGCAACGTAGTGGCATGACGTAGGGCGGGGCTGTGTTTGTGGCTACCCTTGCAAGTGGCGTGTCTGGTTCTAGACTTCCGCACAACTCACGCGAAGCTTCAAGAAGCCTGGAGGTTTATGTCTTGCATGTGAAAATCGATGTCGCATAATTTGTGCATTTCTGAGGCTCTCTTGCTAGCAGCCTAATGCGGCATTGCAGTTTCAGTCCAATCGGAATATGGAAGATGAATTACGTTTTCACAAATACAGTTTATCTTGACGGTCGTAATGCTCTATAATATTATAATTAAACTCTCGACACAAAAATATCTCTATGATGCCTTCGACCATCCCTCAATAGCAGCGTCGATCTCATTCCTGTACCTTTGCTGACCCTCACACTGTTCCAAGAAAACCTTGTACTTTGCCTCCAGCAAGCTCTTCAAGTTCTTGTCTGGAATTGGCTTCACGGTCTTACCAGGCTTGCTCAGCCTGTCCATGATATCCCACAAAGGCTTACTGTTTCCATCCTTGTCTGTACTAGCTGCCTTCGCGCCGAGCATTGCTGCTCCGTGTACGACCGCTGCGTGTACGTATCTCGGGATGAGAACAGGCATGTCGCAGGCAGTAGCCATAAGCTGCATAAGCAGGTTGTTCTGGCATTGCGATCCAGACATGAAGATCGACGAAATGACGTGGCCAGACTTATTCATCGAGGATATGATCTGGTGTGTTTGGAGCGCAATGAACTCCATGGTGGCGTAGTAGTAGAGTGCCAGGCCATCAAGACTCTTGTCAGAGCTGAGACCAATTACAGAGCCCTTCATGTTAGGGTCTGCAATTGGCGACCGGTTTCCGAATAAATCGCCATAGAAGAAGAAATGCCTTCCTAGCCATGAGATGTGTGGTGCGTTTACTTTCTCAGCCATATCGGAAAGATGTTCGTTCAAGTAGTCGTAAATATTGGTGTTGTATGTCTCTGCCACGGAGCTGGCTTCTTGGAATGCTGGGTGTGTCTCGATAACGTGCTTGAGTAATTCTCCCGTTGCACTCTGTCCACCCTCTGCCATCCAGAATCCAGGAAGCAATACGTCTCTGTATGGTCCCCAAACACCATCTACGAAAACGGGCTCACGAGACATGGCAAGGTGGCAAGTCGATGTGCCAGCAACGGCGGCGAGACGAGTGAATGCTTGCGAGACGTCGTTCTTTGGTGCCTCCATATCGAGAGTATCTTCATCGAGCTTGACTTTGGCGCCAACGGTTCCAATCCAGCCAGCATAGGCATCGATGACACCACTGCCGACAGCAATTCCAGCTGGAAGGCCCATTTCCTGAGCTGCCTTCTCGTTCAATGTACCGACGAGCTCGCCTGCGGTTAGGTATCGCCCGTTCTGTATACAAGTCAGCCAATGTTTAAAAGCACAGTGGTGCAGGACAAACCACTTTGTCAACGCCGCCCATTCGCTTGAAGTTATCTTGGGCCAAATCTTCAAGGCCAATCTCCTTGAGGAAATCCTCTTGCCAACCCTTAACACTACCGTCCACACCAACAGGTACGAAGCCCTGCTTGCATACAACGCTGCAGAAGCTTCGCGCGTCGCTTCCTGTGGCAATGTGAGTAAGTGCATCAGTCAAGTCGTAGAATTTGCAGCGGTCGAAAAGCTCCTTGGGCATGTTGTTCTTGAGCCACAGGACCTTGGGGATTTCCATCTCAATCGACATCTTGCCACCAACGTATCGCAACAAATTGTGATTTGTGGCATTGATCTTGTTGGTTTCTTCGACTGGGCGATGGTCCAGCCAAAGAATGACGTTTCGGTCGGCGCCATCCTTGTTGTCAAAGTTGGGTCCAGTGACTGGGATGGGTTCGTCTGTATCATTGGAAAATACTGCGAGAGAGCAGGTTGCGTCGAAGCCAATTCCGCGAATAGAGTTTTTATCAATGTTGTGCTGGTCCATTGCTCGGCGAACCGATGAGCAGATGCATCGCCAGATGTCTGTTGTGGATTGTTCCTATTATTGTTAACCAAATCTTGGAATAAAAGTGCTTGGTAGAAATACATAATAACCGGTCTGTGGTTGCCAAAGACCAATGTTCTCAGATGCCAGTCCTACAATGTCGCCCTGATCATTCATGATGCAGGCTCTCGCACTGCCGGTGCCGACATCGATACCGATGTAATGGTCGACATGCGGGTGGAGCTCATTGCGAGGATCCGTGGACATTTGTCTTGCAGCCATGATGGATTAAAGTGAGTATGCAATTGATTGCAAGAGAGAAGAAAAGAAACAGCAAAGACCCTGAGAAAGTCGGCAAATATGTTGAACAGCTCTTGCTGCGGTATGAGCTCATACGAGAGCTGTAAGCTTTAAAGATGGTGGGGGCGGGGCAAAAGTGGACTGCTTAGAGACCCTGACTTTGGCAGCGAACAGCGGGCTTCGGCTCGGCTCCATCGCTAAAGATTGACTGAAGCCCTTCCAGAAGGGCTCGACTATTGTGGAGATCGTGGGTTTTCCGGTCCACTTATTTGGGCAATCCGGTCTCCCTCGCCCACTTAGAGCGCCACAGGTGTGCTGATGTCGCTTGGTCGTCGCTTGTCGCCACGCATTCTATGGAAGCGAAGGGAATTATGCTTTTGACGCGTGTACGAATATGCATCTGACACTGCAGTAGCCTTTGCAGTACCAAGATATGTGTTGTGGAGGAAGTCTAGGTGTTTGATAGGGCTGTTGCATGGATGCCCCTCGGCGGAACTATTCCCCGGCCTAAGCTTCCCTCATCCCAACCTCCAGTGCGACCAGCTGTATCATCTCGGGCAAGCAAATCATCATGTTACTCGCAAAGCTACTGCTGCTCCCTGTAGCACTCGCGTCCTCGGTGACCCTCTACGTCTCTTCCGTGCCTGTCACCGACAATGCCGCAGTCATCCCGTCACCCATCCCGCTTGCGCAGATTGAGTACGATGCAGATCAATCAGTTGGCACATTAGCATCATACACACCGCCTACAGGCTCATATGCGCCCGATCACCTCCTTCGCGTCGGCCTATCAGACCCCAAATCTGGCTCATGGCGTGGCATCGTTACCTCCGCAGCTAGCTTCGCCGACAAGTACCACAAGAAGTTCATCATACATGTCGACGAAAAGGGCGAGCCCTTCCATATTGGCTTCAGCACAAGCGCAAAGGCAGCTGGGCAAGAGGTGGAAATTGAGATTGTGAAGCGGAGTCTTGGGCCGAAGCCGGTGTTGAATAAGCCCATTGTGCTCAATGCAGAGGGCAAGCTCGAGTCTAAAGAGCCTGAGAAGACTTTCCTCCAGAAGTGAGTTCCTCAATTTATGCGTAAAAAGGCGACCTACTGACCCAATTACAGGTATTGGTGGGCTATTGCATTATTCATTCTCGTTCAGCTCGCTGCCGGTGGAGGAGATGGCAAATAAATACTCGATACCCATAAAACTTTGTACAATACGACTTTAAATACACGAAACCAAGCAGCATCCATGTTCACCAGCCTTATATAGAACAAGTGTTAATACAGCATGTGCAATCACTTGAGTCTAAAGTGCTAGGAGGCACATGAGCAATTGCACAGTAACGACAAAGATGACGTTAGCCAATCTAAAAATCATAAAGTTACGAGGGCCGTGAAAAGAGCGTCTAGTATTGGAGGTCGATTATACTTTTATATTTGCTAGAACTCGATTGCCCTGTCGGGGTCTATTACCAAGGCTGTATAGGCATAGAGTGTTCTCGGTCACACTCATCACTAAAATAAAGATGCCAGCATTCCCACGAACCCATTGTGCCTAGCTTCAAAGCGCAAACCTGTCATTTATCATGATCGTGAAAAGGGTATCGTACAAGAAGAAGATGTAATCTGTGGATAGGAAGGTAACCGTCTAGTACCGTCTGCGAGGTCCACGTGGAGGCTCCCGGCGTCCGCCCTCGCTAAAACCAAATCGACCGTCCTGGAAGTTGCCGTTGCGGGCTCCAGCATTGGTATCAAGGTCCATGTCGTCGCCAAAGGCTTGCGCGGGACGAGCGGGTGCTGGACGGGAGTGGGTAGTACTGCTTGCGGGCATCTCCTTCAAATACACATAGAGCAGCCTGCCATCAGCCTATCTATATGTCAGTATGGTGAGGTCATCATGAGTACGGAATACTGACCTTTTGATTGTTGAAAGTTGCGATGACATTATCAGCACCTTCTTTGGTCGCAACTTGCAGCTCTACCATGACCGTTGGTGCAGCAGAAATAAGCCTACAGCCGAGAGTTTCTCCAGCATGTGGCGACATAACTGCTTCAATATCAGCGGCGGTCGTACCTGGCGCGAAGTTGCTGGCAATGACAATGAATGGCCCCCCGGTAGCTACACCCCGAATGTTGAAACCAGCTGCCTCGCCGCCGCGCGCATTCTTGTTTACCACAGACGTAAACTTGTCGTACGTCCGGTTGTTTCGATCAAGCTGAGAGGCGGATGCTGGTCGGCTGAGGCCTCGTCCCTTTGCCGCAGGACCGTTGGGGCTGTGGAGATCGTGTTGCCATTTGCCGTCGATGTTTCCCGCTGGCTTCGCTGACGAGGATCGCTTCTGTACACCTGCACCACCGCTTATGCGACTAAGTAGCGAAGGTTTCTCTGGAGCGCCGTTGCGGCCTTTGTTGCCAGCACCGGCGCCTGATGCGTTCGTTTTCTTGCCTCTTCCCAGGAACTCTTGCGCGAGAGCCTCATTCTTCTTGCGCTCTCGTTGCTCCTTGACAAAGCTCTCAAAAGACGGTGGTTGCGCCATGGTCGGAAAGTTGTGAATGAAAGGATTGTAAGAAATCGGATTGGGAGCGAGGCTTTGGAGCGCGTGTAGTACAATAGCTTTCGCGGCGCGTCCCCAAGAGCAGGAGCGCGGACCCACTTCTGCCGGACAAATGAAACGCCGGCGCGCGAAAAGTTGCCTACAAAACTTCGCGCTGCATCCTGTTCTCTCCAACCACAGCAAGCTTTTGGTAAGTTATCAATACTCCCCTTATTCCTTTTCTACTATGATGAACAATCGTGTCGCCCCTATCATAAACTCTATGTTGATCGACCACCCAAGCCAAACGGGATTGCTGATTACCTTCGAAATACTCCATCTTTTGCTCAGTCTTTGAAAGAAGCTTGACTGACATTACAAAGCGCAGGTCCGCAAAAGCATCCCAATGAAAGGGCACACAACCGCAATGTGCATGCTATTGGAGTCTAGGTATTAGCTCCACATTGCCGTACCTCAAGGACGACATGTCCCTCGGAAGTCGTCGAGTCCGTCTGGCATATAAGCTGTCGTCTTTGAGATACGAAGAACGTTATACGTATGTCTATCTACTTCACATCCCAACCCGCATTACAAAGATGAGCAACATCAAGTACTATCAAATACCGACCTACCAGTGGGGATCAAAACAAGTTCGATTACCTGATATACAATGAATTCATCAATGGCAGCTTCATTGCATTCGCGCTACAGCCGCTGACTTAAATTCAGAATTGATGATTAATCATAAACTTTCGTGTACACGCTATTAACATTCCTTTTGGTATGTATATTCTACTTTTTCTACACCTGCGATGATGATACACTTATACTCCATGCTAACTCCAGAAGGGGTTCGCCCCAATGCTGGAACAACTATATGCTTTTCATCTTTCTTCTGATGCAACCATCATTCTTACTCATTGAAGCATTTGTGTTTTGGACAATGCTAACTCCTGAGAAGAACAGATCCGTTGATGATGTCTCGAATATCCCGTCTTCATGTTTATAATACTATGTGAAAACATCCGCGCCTTGGTACATACATAGGTCGTGCGATGCTAAGGTAGGTCACGAAAAGACAAGCAACTGGATATAGTAGATAGTATAATAAAGCAATGCATCTTCTCATTCAATTGAATGTCTGAGTGGGGTATATGAATCAAATGCTCCATCGCACGTTATGCCGCTTGAAAACCAAACCCCGTGCCTTCTTTCCCCTGCCATTACATCCATCTCCATCCCGTCCCTATCCCATCTAAATATCATCCATAACCCCAACTCTACTCAGAGAACTTCATAGCCTCACCAACCTCCTCAAGCTCACCCTTGTCACCACCATACACCTTGGGAACATTAGGACCCAACTCGCTAGCTAACTGATTGCCATAGCTCAGCACAGTAAACTTCTTAGCCGTCTCCTTAGCCACGACCATTTTGACCGCTTGATACACCCAGCCCATAACAACAGGAACATTGACGAAGAATTTGCGAGATAGGGTTTCGGGATAGTATCGGCCTAGGACTTTGATAGTTTCGGCGGTGGCTGCTTTGACGTCTGTTTATTCTGATTAGCATCGTGTTTTCATTTTGTTGGACACTTGGTACTAGAGAAGAGGGAGGGGAAGGGAAGAAGGGATATAAAAAGGGAACGTACGAGGATCCTGCCTAATAAACGAGACCTGCAAATAATCATGAATCTGGAATCCCTGATATGGATCCTGGCCCTCGCCGAAATTAGGAATCGGGACCGTGGCATCTTTGAGATTGAGCTTCAGGACGGATTTCTCCATCAGGCCCACGCGCCATCGTAGGAAGCCTTCGAGGTCGCCGAAGGTGGCTTTTTTGTCCTTGACGGCGCCGTAGATGTTGAAGGTGACGATGTCTTTTTTATTGGTGCTCTCGGGGACGCCGTCGACTTCGAGGACGTAGCCTAGGCCGCCGAAGCGGGACTTGTCGAAGGATTCGGTTGTGGCGGCGGCGGTGGGGTTGAAGGTCTTGCGCCATTCGAGGGTTTCGAGGAGTTGTTGTTTGGCTTTCTCGAGGTCGTTTTGGTTGGCGCGGAGGAACTTTTGGAGGATGAGCTTGGTGTGGAAGGGGGAGGATTTGCTGAGCTCGATGCCGTAGACTTCGTTGTGGGAGGCTTTGGTTACGAGCTCTTCGAAGCTGTCGTAGAATTTTGTGAGAGGATGTTCGGGCGACGTCTCGGGCCAGGTGAGCGCGGATGTTGGCTCCGTGGTGGAGGCCGTGGGAGGGTTCACTGGAGCTGCAGTAGTAGTCTCGCCAGTGGATGCTGGTACAACAGCTTCCTTTGCAGGTTCTGCCTTAGGAGCTTCTTCTTTAGTAGGCTCCTCCTTGACAGTCTCCGATGTTTCTCCCTTTTCAGCAAGCGACAGATCGTTGAGGCCTTCGGTGGTGGTTTCGACCTTCTTCTCAGTAGACTCGACCGCAGAAGCAGTTGCAGGAGCTTCAGTCTGCTTCTCAGAGCTTGCGCTGTCTACGAGACCGGCATTGCCGACAGGGGCGATGTTTGCTTCTTCAGCTTTGGTTGCCATTTTGTGAGCCGTAAAATAATTGGTGTGGTGGTGAGCTTTGGGAGCTTGCGTGATGTTTGTTGGGAGCTGTTTCAGGTTGACGGGCACCGCGCCATAAGTCCGAAGATCGCACCGCACGTCCTCACGTGTAAATGTCATTAGCGTGAGTACCAACATGGGAATTAATTTTGGACTGGTCAGTCCGCTCAAGTTCAATCAAATGTTGAGGTTTGAAACCAAAAACACATATACAAGCATGCAAATCATATAAGAATATACGTATACAAATACAAATGTAAAATCTATTATCGATGCGTCTAAGGGTATCTCAAGCCAATTGCAAGTCTAATGCTCCACGATATCCAGAACATATCTATGAATGCTGTTACAGTCTAGCTACATCTCACTGCTCTAATATTTCCAATCTTCTAAAATCGTCTCAATCATGCCTGGGCTCTGTCGAAAACCTTGATGCCAAATTTCCAAACTTCATCAACGACTAATTTCTTGTCTCCACCTCCCACCCCCTCTTGTAGATCCAGCACTACCAAGTCAGCATCTGCACCCTCTTTGAGTGTTCCCTTGATGTCTTCAACGCCAAGCATTTTAGCTGGTGTCTCGGTAACAGCCTTTAAAGCCTCTGGCACGCTCGCGGCTGTCCAGTTGAGGAAGTTGGTAACGCAGTCCACAAGTTGAATGCTGCTTCCAGCAATCTTCCCGTTCTCTTCAAGAGTAAGTAGCGAGCCTTCTTTGATGATACGCGATCCATTCGTCCAGTCATATGTCCCGTCTGGCATACCCGCCAATCGCATGGCATCTGTAACCAGAATCAATCCGTCAGGGTGCGCGTTCCATGCGATTTTGATCGATGTTGGATGTAAGTGAATGCCGTCTGCGATGATGCCAAAGTATGGCTTTTTGATCGACTTAGAAGCCGTACCCAAGAGACCAAAGATGCCTGGGTTGCGGTGGTGGAGAGGGCGCATAGCATTGAACAAATGGGTGATCATGTTTGCGCCTGCTTTTACACCTTCTTTTGCCTCTTCGTATGAGGCTTCGGAGTGGCCAATTGATACAATTATGTTGCGGTCGTTAAGGGCAGGAATCGCAGACAAGGCACCTGGGAGCTCCGGGGCCAGGGTGATAAGCTTGACAGTAGATGATGGCTGAAGGTTCGCATCGCCATAGCAAACTGTAAGATCTTCGAGGCCGTTGACAGGTGCTTGCAACACAGTGGCATTGTGGATGCCATTCTTGGTAGGGCTCAAGAAAGGCCCTTCGCAATGTGCGCCGAGTGATTCAGATCCACAGGAGGCATCACGAGAAGCGCCAGAGGGTCCAAGAAAGGGCAAAGCCTAGCTCCCTATTAGCATGATGGCATTATCTTGACTTTGGGGATCTAATTACCTTTTGGTACACTTCAGGTCTCTGAGAAGTTAGGGTCGGTAGGTATGACGTGACACCCGTTGCTACTAGGCTCCTGTTGACTCTGTGCACTCCCTTGCCATATGATGTTGTACCATCTTCTGGAATCACGGAGAAGTCGAATCCATATGCGCCATTGAGCTGCGTGTCAATGAAGCCAGGCGACAGGATGCGGCCTCCAAGATCGACAATTTGTTCTGGAGCGGTTCGATGCTCGTACAAGATCTCTTGTCCGTTGAGGATCTTGCCCGTGGAAGAGCTCACCCAGAGATCTTCATTGACCAACTCATTGCCTTTGACCTTGAGGCAGTTGGTGAACTTGATGACACCAGACGTTTGGAGGGTAGGGGTAGAATCGCCAGTCAAGGGTGCGATGGACGGCATGGCGAAGCCAGGGATCTCCAAGAGGCTTGTAGACAGACAGACAGGTAGGGGTGGAGGCGTCGTGGTGGACAAATAGGAAAACGGAAGGGACGACTATGGCCGGAAGGGGAAGGAACAGATGGTTGAGATGGTTGCACACGGTTGAGACAAGCCCAACACCAGCCAAAAGCAGGACGGCGGGCAGCTTTTTAACGGAGGCTGTACTGCGTACACTTGGACGATAGCGGAAGACTACGCAAGGTGACTAAGAGCCAGCATCACACGCGCGGGCAAAGCTGCGATTGCGGGCGCTGTAGTTGCCGTTGGAAAGCGCACGTCGCTCCATGGCAAAGAGTGACTGGCCGGGCCGACGTGGTGGACGCTGACACTGGCTGCTGGGCACGATGTGACACCACCATGAGCAAGCAGCAGCAGCTTACTGAGAAACGCACATCGCAGGGCTTGTCGTTCGTCATGTCAGTTGAGGTGGTATCAAGGTGGGCGTCGGTGGTGATGGGCCAGCCGTGGGGCGTGCCACCCCAGCACATCGGCGCGATTGGTTCCGCCACAAGAACCCCAGACGATGCAACGGTAGCAGGCCAGCCGCCGACCCCCATCCTTTCCTCCAACAACAAGCCTTACCGAGTCACGTTCAAGCCTCCGGTCCATCGCATGTTTGCCCTGAGAGCCCGCGGCATCTCGCAGTGTCAATCATGGCGAAGACCGAAAAATTCGATCCCGTTTGGGATGATCTCGACAGGTAAGCAGCGCTGCTGGCCGTCTCAAACACTACCGAATGAACCTCCGGCTAACGTTGCCATGATGCAGAGCAATGGTGGGTCGCCCTGACGAGCATACTCAATGGGGCGTAGCTAAAGCTGCCTTTTAGGGCCAACTCTTCATGATGGGCTTCGACGGAACGTCGGTAACGCCACACATCAAAGAGTTGATTGAGAAACACCATGTTGGCAACCTGCTGCTCACTGCAAAGAACCTGAAATGTGAGATGATCATGTCTCAGGCTTGACAGCGCACTGTCTCAACCTCATACTAACCATGTTCAGCCGCAGAGGATACAACAAAGCTTTGTTATGAATTGCAGAAGATTGCCCATGATGCTGGCCATCCTGTTCCTCTCGCCATTGGCATCGACCAGGAAAATGGCGGTGTCAACAGTCTCTTTGATGAAATCTACATTCGCCAGTATCCTAGCAACATGGGTATGGCAGCAACAGGCTCGACTGAGCTGGCCTTCGAGGTGGCCAAAGCTACAGCACAAGAGATAGCAGCGTGTGGAATCAACTGGATCTTTGGGCCGTGTCTCGATGTACTAACAAATGCTCGAAATCAACCTCTTGGTGTCAGAACAGCTGGCGATGATCCCCAGGAAGTTTCTGCGTTTGGCTGTGCCTTCATGCAAGGCTACAAGGAAGCTGGAGTCGTGACTCTGGGTAAGCATTTTCCATCGTACGGCAATCTCGAATTCCTCGGTTCAACGCTTGATGTTCCCATCATCACAGAATCTCTGGAGCAACTCAGCCTCAGTGCCTTGGTACCTTTCAAACGAGCCATTGAGAGAGGACTCGATTCAATGATGGTGGGAGGCTGCGCAATGTCATCTGCTGGATTGAATGCAATGCATGCCTGTCTATCTGAGCAAGTGGTAGATGAGCTTCTACGAAAAGACTTGAAGTTTGACGGTGTTGTGGTATCTGAGTGCCTGGAAATGGATGCTCTAAGTCACAACATTGGTGTAGGAGGTGGCACAGTCATGGCAGTCAATGCTGGATGTGATGTGGTTCTCCTCTGCCGTGCATTCTCATTACAGCAAGAGGGTCTAGAGGGGCTAAAAACGGGTGTTGAAAGCGGTATGGTCACAAAAGACCGCATATATAACTCCCTGGGACGAGTCCTGGCTATGAAGCGCAAATGCACGACATGGGAGAAGGCACTGAACCCACCTGGCCTTGATTATCTCGAGACACTGCAACCGTCACATACAGCACTATCAACTAAAGCGTACAACAGCTCGATATCAGTGGTACGAGACAAGAACAGATTACTTCCCCTGACCAACATTTTGGAAAGTGAAGAAGAGCTGCTCTTACTAACACCACTGGTAAAACCGTTGGCTGCATCTGCTGCATCACGAGCACTGTCAGATGTAGCTACAGCCAATGCCCATTCTCCTGAGCCTGCAGCATGGGAACGCAGTGCGTCCGTTATGAGTGGCGAACGAGTCTTTAGAGAACTGGGAAGATCCTTGGCTCGGCAACGGAATGGACGAGTTCTGCATACATCTTACACTGCTAACGGCGTTCGCCCTGTTCACGAGAACCTCATCAACCGAGCAAGCGCAATCATAGTGGTAACAGCAGATGCTAATCGCAACCTTTACCAGCATGGATTCACAAAGCACGTATCGATGATCTGCAACATGCAGTACACGACTGGTGGGGAACGCCGAGAAAAGCCTCTGATAGTGGTCGCTGTCAGTTCACCTTACGATTTCGCTATGGACACCTCGATCGGAACCTACATCTGCACGTACGACTTTACCGAAACCGCGCTCAATTCCTTGGTACGGGTTCTTTACGGCGAACTCTCACCTACTGGCACATTACCGGGCACTATCAGCAAGAGTCAGAAACTTCATCCGTCGAGACAGCATTGGCTGGTTGAGATCTTTAACGAAGACCGTGATGCCAATGCTTTAGATACTTTGGTTGCTGCAGTCATTGACAGCGCGCAGCCGCAGCAACGGTCAGAGTTGTCGAGTGCAACATCAAACTCATTTATTCTTCACCATCCCGAAGTTGAAGAAGCGCATTTTGTCGTCCGCAACAGCAGCACACAAGCTTTGTATGGGTTCTGCTCGACTTATTTCTTCAAATCAACAGGCACTGGAGTCATTGGGGCGCTTTTCGTCGAGCCTGGAAGGAGGAAGCTCTCGATTGGTCATTCTCTCCACAACCGAGCTATCAGAACCTTGTTGCAAAAAGAAGGTATCAAGCGGTTCCAGCTTGGCTCACGGCTGCCAAGCATGTACCTGGGTATCCCCACTGGTCATGGCTCTGAACGGAAACGCTTACGGTCGTGGTTCGCAAATCTAGGCTGGGGAGCTGCATTATCACGACCAGTCTGCAACATGGTAGCACGAAATCTTCAGACATGGTCGCCGCCAGAAGGCATGGCGAAGAGTCTGGCGAGTGCAGGATCCCAATTCGATCTCGTTTATGGATGGGACTATGCTGGACCTATTTTGGACCACATCAAAACAAGCAATCGGCAAGGTTTGGCAGAAGTTTACAAGCTGGCCCTATCTGATCCGTCTGCCTGCGGCATTATTCGAGCGAAACGACCGGAAGATGGTGCTTTGGTTGGGACTGTGGTGCTCTACAACCACCACTCTCGACTGTCAGAGTACATACCACCTCTGAAGGATCTCAACGAAGCTGCAGGAGGCATTTCGTCGCCGGTGATCTCGCCCGGTGTCGGCGAATATTCGACACTGCTCCAAGGGCTGATTCTCCTTGGCATGCGACAGATCAAAGCGCAGGGCTGTAATGCATGTTTACTTGATTATGTAAGTGGCAGCGAAGCATAATGACTTTATTTCAATGAAGCTGACAATATGCAGATGGACGGGGACGGCAACTTTGACGGGTTTTCATCTATGGGCTTCGATGTGATGCACAATTTTGAAGAGGTCAGCTGTGACGCAGCTACGTGGACGACGATCCCGCCGGCGTGAAGATTTGGTTCGAGATAGCGTGTGTTTGGCGTTTACGACGTACGATTATTTTGAGACATGGATGAATCTGGATTGGGCAAAGCTATTGGCAATAACCTGGGATACCCGGCGGCTTGGAGCGACTGTTGTGGTACATGAAATGAATGATGCGATGTTTAGCGAAGCCATTAGACGGCGGGTAATGCGGGCGTTGACCCTTTGTTGTACGACGATAGCGAACACGAAATGTATTCTAGATGAAGGCAGCTCGCACTGGAGGGCATGTTTATGGACAAGCCGATGACGGTGCTCGCATTGACAAAGTTAGTTGGAGAGAGGGGAGAGGGGGGAGGGGGGGCCAAGGAGCAGGAGGAGAGCGATGCGGCAAGGCATGTCCAAGTCGTCCAGGGGCCTGTCAGTCGGTGGCCCGGTTGGCGGGCGGGAGTGTTTCTGAGGTCGTCAAAGCATCCGATACGCTGGTGCTTTGTCTGCTGCAGTCCAACAATAAGCAGCAGGATGAGCTCACCGACGTGCACATCATGACGATGGGGGCCTCTGTGCAGCGTATTGGCAAGATAATGATAGCAACAAAGCAATGGCAAGTCCCGACAGCTGCCGATCTCTTTCCCAAGAAACGTAGGTGGACTGGAGAAGAAGAGTGAAGGAGAGGTTACCTATTTTTAAACACGATAGGGGATCGGAGGCTCCGCAGCGGAGGTGGAGAGGGCTGCAGCGAGTGGCTGGCGATGAAGGGCTGGGCGATTCTCGTCTTGTTCTCGAAGGCTTCGTATGGCTAATGAGTCGAGCTACTCGAGCAGCAGTTGGCGAGTGGCTGACAGAACTAAACAACTAAACAACTAAGAGCATCCTCTCTCGTCAGTCAGCCTGTCTGTCTGCCCCCAGGGCGCCCCACAGCGGGACCGTTTGGTGGTGCATCTCCAAGGGCTCCCGTGGTGTGTGGGCTTGGCCTCAAAGGGCTGCATGTGATCGATTCCATTATGAGCTCCCAGCACGTCGCACGACTTCACTTATTGCCTGCCCATTGATTTTGGGCCTGTCGCTCGCTGTTGGACTGCTGCTTCTGCTGCAGAGCGCGTCGCCTCCTCCCACTGCTGAGTCGTAGTAGTAGTTGTTGTCTGTCTGGCTGTCCCTCTTGTCTTGTCTCGCCCACCGCGAACCCCCCGGCCCCTCAGTGCATTGTCAGTGAGAGAGTCTTGTCGTTGGTCGCTCCACCCTTCTCCGCTGCCTGTCATCCATCCCGTCGCGGCTCTGCCGAACCCGCTCCTCCGCCATCTCAACCCCAGCCCAGCCTGAACCTGCTGCTCTGCCATTTCCAGACCTCCTCCCACCGCCACCACCACCACCACGCCCACTACCACTACCTCAACCACCCAACGTCGACACTGCACGCCTGCGCTATCGCCCGCCAGCTTCGTCTCGCCCGCCGCGTTGCGCGCATGCGCCGCCCCTACGACCTCCCGCTCCTGCCCCCGAGCCTGCTGCCACGACGACTCGCGCCATGGACGGCTTCGACACCATCACCATGTCCTGGGCCACGCCAATGCCCATGCAGACGGTGACCGGGCCCGAGGGACACATGTCAATGCCCATGGTGCCAATGGACCAGTACGACCAGCGCTCTACCTTTGACGCCGAGACGTTTGCTGGGTAAGTCAAAGACACTGCGCGCTCATGACATGTTGGCTAATGTTGTCTCCCATCGCGCAGCAGCGAAGACGCTTTCTCACAGTACCACATGCAACACCATCCCCCCGCCATCAAGCGCTTCCCCAGCACCTACGACGACCCCTTCTCAGACGTCCAGAGCACCTACGAGCAGTCCATACACCCCCACGACCACAATGGAGTCCCCGAAAGCCCCAGCATCGAGAGCAACAACAAGCTGCTCAGCTTCTCCCTGCCCAGCAACCCCTACGTCATCCTCAGCTATGCCATGCAGCGCGTCTCCATCTCCATGTCAGCCCAGCTCCACGGCATGTTCTTTCTGGCGGAATCCCCATGGGCCACAGCTGGCGATGTGCAGCCCCCTCCTACAGAACTGACCTGCTACCGGAGAAACCTCTTCCAAATCACCGGCACTGTCACGCTGCCACGAAATTTGCAGCTTATCTTGACCGACCAGGGCGACCAGATACCAATCCTTGGCACTGAACTGGCCATATCGGCGACCGAATCGCTTGAGGGCAACCCAGTCAAGATTATTTCCGTACCCTGGAAGACACCAGCAACAAGTAATGCTCCAGCTGAGGACAAAACAGAAAAAGAACCACCAACATATCCTCTGGACTTGACCACAAGCCAAGACATGGACTCGGATTTTGTAAATTTCCCAATCAGCTGGAAGAGATTGCAGTTTCGAATCGCCACAGCCAATAACGGACGGAGAAAAGAACTGCAGCAACACTTTGTCGTCCGCCTGAAAGTGGTGGCCACGCTTGCAACAGGCGCCAAGGTCCCGATATGCGAGATTCACTCAGGAGCCATCATAGTCCGAGGGCGAAGTCCACGTAATTTTCAGTCACGGAAAGATATGCCAATCAGTGGAGGAACCGCCACCGCACGAAAACCGCATATACCACAACAGCAAAGTAGAACACCGACAGGCGACACCCATCCAAACAATCAAAGCAACGGGCAAAATCAGACTGCAGCCGCAGCTACGTCAAAACCAATGGAACTGATGCAAATGCCTTATGACTTTAATCCAAGTGACATACCCGTCTCACCTGACTTCCTTGACTGGAAGGTTCCTGGTGGAGGGGCCATGACTGCCATACCGCCTGACCCACCTTCGTCCCAGATGCCGCACGCGACACCTTACGCGCATTCGACGCCAGAGGTCTCAAGAAGTGTGCCACCTCCACAACGGGCATCAATAGCTCCCGTCACACTCTCGCTCACTGATGATGAACCAAAGAAAGTAGCCTCACCAGGAGATCAGGGTCGAAAGCGAGCTACTCCTGTTCGACCTCCATCATTCTCCATTGGCGTTATCAACAGCCCAGACGAAAGTGCTGATCTACTCTACGAGTACTTTCCCCTCGGCTTGGACGACTGGATGCCACCTGTCGATGCCGTCTATCGACCGCATGTTGTTCATCATACCAATTTGCCTCAGGATCCAAAGGCACTGGCTGTCAAGAATCGATCAAAACGGTATTTCTCGGATGTCTTTTGATAGTCGACTCGTCACTAGGTGAGTGGCCTAGAGTCAACGACAGGAGACGCATTAGTTGAGCTATGCAACAACTACTGTAGGATTTTTGGGAGGCGTTTTTCCTTTCTATTCCATTAATTGAAATCGTGGTAGACAGCCTTTCCTACAATAGTGTTACCAAAGATTCGAGGCTTAACATGAGCCATCTCGAAGAGCTGGACCGCCGGATTTTGCGGATCGACTTGGGCTTGCATAGATCATGTCCACGGGAGGATTAGGAAAGGGATCGGCGAAATAGAAGGATTGGGTCGATATTCAACAAAGAGTATCAGTACACAGCAAACGTCTGCTCGGTGGTCAGCTTCGATTATTGCGTTCCAGCGGGGGGAGCGAAGAACTTACTTTACGACGACACGATTTCGTTTGGAGTCACCAGAGTGAGCCTTGGAAAACGATAAAGGGGACAATCTTTCGGCTGCTATTATTATACCATTTTGTTGGGTGTCACGTCATCTACAGCATTATATCCCTATTCTTACTCAATTTAATCGGAAATTCTCCATGTCACATCGGATCTGGTCAGCAGAAGTGTGTACTTTGAAAATCAGGCCAGCAGCACGTTTGCGACCAGCTCACTACTACAGGACACGCATACAGCCGGAAAGGCCTTGCTATATAGTATCTAGCAGGCTCGCTGCAACACGTCGCATTGCTACGCCGCTGGGTTCCATGTACACGATTCGCCACTTGCTCTGTGGTCCCGGCGCTTGAATGCTGTATGGCAGCGGGGAACACATGTAACAGCAGCAGCGCGTCAGCAAGCAAGCCTTACATGTCGCGAAGAGGGCGAGGTCAACAATTATCAAGTACATCCATACACTGCGAATCTAGAACTACCCAATCCAACGCTAATATGAGCAGCCAAGTATTACCAACCCAACCTCCCCAAGACTCAGCATTGAGTTCGTTGAGCAGATTGGATGTGGGCGGGAACTGTTGTGCCTTTGACGTGCGTCAAGTTCTGGTGTGTTGCAAGGCGCGATGGACAGTTGCGATGCAACGTACCAAGAACACCACAACACTACCTGACCTAACAACAACAATGACAACCGAGGCTGCCAAGCCTTCACGATGCGTGTACCTCCACCTTTTACGATGTTTCCACGCTACGATGCAAAAGAAGAAAAAAAAAGAAGGAAAAGACTGGAATCGTGAGAAGTTAGGGAGGAAACGAGGGGATGACCCGGTTACCAGTGTTTACTCGCGGGAAGTGGGTCGAACTAGCCCACGTGCCAAAGCATTTCGGATCTGGCAAGGCGTAGTATCATCATCGATAGCGAAACTTCGGTGACATCTCGCAATATCCTACCCCGTCTGGAATTAAAGTCTGGGAAAAGACGCATAATGTTCATGGTTTCATTCTCGGCGAAACGGCACGTCATGTTTTCGTTCAATACGCAGTAATCATACCGAAACAAGGCCCGATGAGGAAAGAGAAAGAGAAAAAGAAGGAGGGAGGGAAAATTTGGTTCAATGAAACGAAACGAAACACAAACGCAAATCGCAAGTAATACTAGGGGAAAGAAGAAAAACAGGATCTAGGCGTGATTTTCGGCTTGGAGAGTGTCATTTACCTACGCCATACCACGTCGGTATGTACATGTGTGTAAGCCAGAGTTCTTTTAGTAAAAGCAAATCAAATCAAATCAAATCAAACGTCCACTCCTGTGTGGAAGTTACCTTCCTGATCCGTGGGGTTCACCCGTCGATATGGCCATTTTGCCCTTGCCCTTCTACTTCCACTTTCCTTTCCTTTCCATAATCTAAATCTTAGTCCCCCCTGTGGCGTGGAGTTTGGTTGCAGAGGTTGTCACTTTAGCTCTAGATGATGCGAGATGTTTTCTCCACTTTCACTTCTACTTCCTTCCCGTAGTGAAGCCAAGTCAGGCCAAGTAGGTCAAGGACAGCGAAGTGGAAACAGTGGAGTGGAGTGGAGGTGGGATGAGGTGAGGCGAAGTGAGGTCACTAAGCAAACGCAAATGCGAATGCAAATGCAAATAAGCAAGTAACGTAGTACCCGCTGAGATTTGATTTCCTCTCTACTGGATGGATGGGTGGATGGATGGATGCACATGGTACTTTCCGTCCCGCGTAAGTAACTTTCTTACGTTCGTAGTAAGAGCTTGAAATGAAGTGAAGTGACTAAGTTAAGTGGCGAAATAAAAGGGTAACCAGATGTGATGCAGAAGTGTAGTGAAGTGAAGTGAGAGATGCAACCACGGGTTTTTGCGCCGATCGAATGGCCTGCCCTTTTTCCTCTGTTTGGGCTTTCTGTTTGGCCATGTACGATATACTACATACCACATACCACACAGTATGTCAGATTTCAGATTTCAAGTGTTGGATGTTGGATGTTAGATACTACCTCCTGTCTCCGCCTCACCCTACCCTACTTTGCCACGCCTTACCGTACACAACATAGCAGCGCTTTACCGTACACAACATGAAGCAACACAGCAGTACATAGCAGTACATTACATGACATTACATGACAGTACATGACATAGCATAGCATTACATCCGCCCGCTGCCTTCAACTCCACTCCCTTACCGACTCCACTCCCCTACCGACTCCTACTACCTACCCCACTCCACTCCACTGCATTATGTGTATGTCTCGCTACTTCCCTCCTCTTTACCGGCATAGCATAGCATAGCATAGCATAGCATAGCGATCACACGTGGAGGCGCAGCGCGTGCAGTGCAGCACAGTGCAGTGCGGGACGGTGGAGTGGGGAAAGGTAGTATACACACGAGATACAACCTCAACGTTTAACGTCAACGTTAACGTTTACATTGCTTTTAACGGTTCTTGGCATTTTGGGTGTGAGTTGGTGTTGGCGTTGGTGCTTGCATTTAGTTGGCGTTGGATAGTGTTGGTTAGTGTTGAGGTGGGGATGCATGTGCATGGATTTAGGCATGAGCGTGTGCGTGGTGGTAGTCTGGGGCTTGCTGAGGACCCGTGGAGTCCGATGGGTGGGGATTGGGCTTGGGTTTGGGTAGCGTGGTAGTGTGGTTCATGGGGGTATGCGATGGGACATTGAGGCGGGGGTGGGGTGGGGTTGTAGTGAGAGGAGGTGGAGTGGGGTGAGTGGATGGGGTGAATGGGTGGGTGAAGGGATGGAGGGGAGTGAGAGTTGGTAGGGGGAATGGAAGGGAGGGGAGGGGAGGAGAGTGTTGTTTGTGAAGGGAGGGTGAAGGGAGGATGAAGGAGAGAGTGAATGAGTGTTGTTCTATTCAATGTAGACAACTCCCATACAGACAGATTCATTTCAGGGCTTGTAACATGTTCAAGGAACGACACCTGATTGAATAATAATAATTATGATATTTCTTTCATGACTACCATAACTCATTCACATATCCCATCCCAAGACTCGAAACTCAAAACGCCTAGAGAACTTGCTCAGATCAAGAAGTTCCCACATGCCATGCTTACATGCCAATGTTTTTTGTCCGCCTGGGTAATTCCAAAGAAGAAGGCAAAAAAAAAAAAAAAGGATCATATCTAAGCCGCGGTGGAGCTCTAGATGCCAAAGGGGGAAAAAGTTGAAGTTATGCCGAAAGGTAAGGTGGGTAGGAATATGTACAAGAGTTGCTTTGTAAACGGGGTGGGCTGGCAAGGGTATAACGCAACGCTGCCAAATGCGAATTGAAAAAGAATCAAAAAAGATAAGGGGTTCAGTATGATGATTTACTGTCCTTCTAAACAGCAAACTGCTACAGCGGCGCCGTAGATAGCGCTCTCGTCGGCAATTTCTAATGAGATTGCTTTGGAGCTGGCGCCCGAGGAGGCTGTGAGTTCGCTGAGGTGTGATTGGCATAGTTCCTTGAAGAACGGGTATTTTTCTATGACGGAACCGTTACAGCCGATGCTTGTGCGCTCTGTAAGATCAGGGGAAAGACCTTCTGCTTTTGTACGGAGCATCCACAAAGCGTGAATGCCCGTTGCTAGGAATGCTGCTGCACGATGGGATACGAGCTGAGATACCTGGCGGATAAATGCAATGTCATTGTAAGTCGGGGGTTTGGTGAGAGGGTGCTTTTGGCAAAACAAGGAGCTTGCGTTGCTGAGATGCTTGGAGTTGTCCATTTCCATGGCGGCAATGGTACCAGTGTCCAGAGTATATGGTTCCGAGAACTTTTCGGGCATCTCGCCGCTAAACAGGCCTGCTGTTCGGACGGCTTCGACAACAATCAATCGTACAATCTCCCCCAGATAACGACCGCTGATCATGTGCTCAAAGGGTTGAAAGTCCGGACGCATATGCGTGTTGTTGATGTGATCGTCCCATCGTGTCATGGGAAAGATGTTCTTGCCAAACATGCTGCATTCAGTGTTGACGAGGACATGCGTTGCTTCGTCTAGCCATGTTTGGGGATAACCCTTGTACTTTGTGGTTGCAAGTGCCGAAATAGGCAGGTGCACAGAAATGTTAAAACCGGTACCCAAAATCACGGCAAATCGTGTTGCTGGATCTTCGTAGGCTCGTGATAGTAATGTAGCAGACGAATCGTTTACAATCGAGTCCATGTGCACTGGTAAATTCTAATAACCTGTTAGTGTCTTGTCATGGTGCGAGCGTGATCATGGTCGAAGCTTACCCGTTTTCTGCATGGCGCCATGATCAGCTCGCTCAGATCTTGCCCCAGAACGCCCTCTGTTGCACGGAAACCTTTGCCCATATCAAGCAAGTTGGCGCTACGTGTCGATGTTTGCCTGTATGCATGTTAATTGGTGGACCCGAGTCGATCGATAATCAAAACTCACTCGACAGGGAAGGACCACGCAAGGCCCATTGGTAAGCTCTTGGTGCCCTTGAACTTTTGCAGTACAGGATCTGCAATTGCAACTTGGATTTTTTCCGCCATCCAGTCGAAGAATTCGGTTCCACTTCGTTGTCGAACTTTTTCGTCAATCTTGAAGCTTTTCATAGTAAGGATGTGCATGTGCTTGGCGTCAGACTGATTTCCATTCAGCTCCACCAAGGCAATGCGAAATGTCGAGCCGCCAACATCAAGAGCAAGGTAAGTCCCTCGCTCGGAGCCAGAGGGGAGTTTGTGGTTGTAAGAGGGCAGCATACAAATGTCGCTGGCCTGGAGTTTGGGGGCAAATTGGTCCTGGAGCTTTGCCGACATGTGCAGCAGCTGAGCAGGATCGAGAGGTTCTTCGAGGAGGCGCTGGACTTCGCGCAGGAGGTCGTCCATGGTGCGGTCGTAGGTTCGGAGAGCATCTCGCATGCGCTTTCGGGACGACAGCGAAGGTAGCACCGAGTGGAGTAGTGATGGTAACATGGCGATTCTTTCAAGAGCCGCGAGTAGGCCCTGCCAAAAGTCGAACATGGGCCTCTTGTACCAGCAACGAACCGAGTCTGGCGACGAGGAGCGTAAAGAGTCACGACTGCCGTCAGGGTCCGGAATGAGGGTGACGCGGCGGCTTTTGAAGCGTTGCAGCAGCAGGGAGGGCATGGATGGGGCACAGCACACAACAGACGCACACGCAAACACTGGGTTTGGTTGGGGGTGCGGAGGAGATGGAGACAGCGGGGCCAGGTCTTAGGGTGAAGGTCGTTTGCAGGCGTTATATCAGACGGCCAGAGAGTCAGAGAGGTTGCGGATCAACCAGGCCCGTGGACAGCAATGCACGGAGAATTCAGGCGGGCCGGAGGCATGAGCAAAGCGATGTCGCAAACGGCTCTTAAGCATGGTTGTACGGCTTGACAGGACGTTAGAAGAGGTTGTATCCGCTAGAAGACGTAGCAGGAAATGCTCCGGGGCCTGGCGTGCAATGGCCGCGCATTGAGGCACGGCAGACAGGGCACGTAAGGGTGACGGCGGCGGCGGGGGGGTCTAGGGGGGGGAGGGGGGATTGGGATGGGTGGATTGCAGCGGACGAGACGCAGGCGCAAAACCCGTGAGCAGCGCCAGCGTGTCGCTCTCGCGCCAGGCACGCCGCCATGGATTGTGGACTGCTCAGTGGCAGGGCGTCATGGCGAATGCTGGTGGGGTTTGGTGGGCAATGTTTCGAGCAGCCATGCTACCGTTACGTCGGCCTGGCCCGCTAGCCCCTGTTTGGGTGTCGCCTGCTAGCCTGAAGCATTCGAGGCTGGAGTTTGCCGTGCTGGGGGGGATTCAACCAGATTGCCAGGCCAGTCGGTGCCAGAGCCAGAGCCAGCCTCGAGCAGCGCCGGTGCAGAGTGCCACCGCAATTGCAGTGCACCCCCAGCCGACAGCCTGTCATTGCCATCATCGCATCGCAACGTTTGCCCATGCACGGCGGGCGGGAACGCACGAGCCGCCTCGGCCCCTGGTCGCTGTGCCAAGCCTGTCCCGATCGGGCCTAGGCTACGTCTCTTTCAACCTCACCCAATATCCTCGCCACCCATCCACAACGCTGCTCTGCGTCGACGGCTGTTGCTGCTCTCCCACACCTGACACGCCCGCTGCTCCCTGGCGCTGCCGTGTGTCTGCCCATGGCCGCCTCTTCAGGCATGCTCACCACCCTCGCCCGTTGCTGACCAGACACATACCCCGCGTGAGTGTAACCATCCCGTACCTCGTGGGCAGCTGCTGCTGGTTCCCTACGCAAGGACTCGAGGTCGAGAGCCCGTTGGAACATCGTGTTTCGTCTCGTGCCCGCCAGGAACGAGCATCAAGCCCTGAGAGGCTCCCCACGTAACACTCGTTTTAATGACAGTGACATGCACCACTGTTGTTCCTGCAACAGCCGGCCATACTCCACCCGCTGCAATCCGCTGCCAGGAATCCCATCCCAGCACTGTCACCGTGCCAGCCTGTGGATGCGCTTGTTTGCGACGATGTGGACCCCTCGTCCTCCACCTAAATTGCCTCCCATCCATCTCCACTCCATAGGGCTCCCCCACGACAACAACAATCGTGGACTATGCTCCGGGCGATCTCCTATGCCCGAGGATCGAGATGATTGTAGGATCGTCGCCAGGGGTCCAACACCGCTGTACACACTTCTGGAACAGTGTAACCGTGCGTACCCTTGAATGAGGAGCATCGACCATGCAGTCACGAAACAAGTCAATTTGAAGAGAAAACAGGTTATTATTGATGTTCAATTAATTCCGACAGCTGATGCTCAGTCTGCGCTGCAACAAAAAGTAACGGTCCAAACGCCAAACGCTCACATGCTAATGCTATCAAGGATTACACAATCGCGTACAGCGCTGGGGTTTGCAATACTCGAGTCATACCACCATGATTTGCGGCAACATGTTGAGCAGAACCGACCATGACCATCATATTGGAAAAGGTATCATAAGCAGAACAATGTACATACGCCATGCCCGTAATAAAATAAGAAAAAATTACTTCATAACTTCATTTCATACGACAGTCTTACACCTTTTGGCCATCGTCGCCAAGGTTTGCAACCGTGATGTGCTTTGGCGCAACCTCCCCAACCGTCTCGTCGGTAAAAGCAACATCTTGCTCCAGTGTGACGGTGTCCTCAACCTTCCAGAGGATGACGGGAAGTGCCACGACCAAGCTGCCAGCGAGAAGACCCCAGTTGGACGCAAACATGGTCATGTATGGGATCTTGATATCATCCAAACGCCATGTGATGGCACCGCCAGCAGATTGAATGCCCTTGTAGAAACCAGCAAAGTTGGCAAGCTTGCGACCATTGTTGGTCAAAGCACCCATGAACCAGTAGACACATGTCTGCCATGCAGCATCAGAGAATCCGTAGAACATGTACAGCACGAGTGGGCCGGCATAACCAGGCTCTGTCCAGTCCTTGAGTCTGTTGTTCTGCTTGTCTGCGAGTGCTGATTCACGGGTATACGTTCGCTGGAATTTGTAGCCAAAACCCCAGATGATCATGATGGTGGAGAAGAGCGCGAACCAAGCACCCTTGGCACGAGTAGTACGGCGAACGCCCTTGAAGTCAAGCGCGAAGCCAAAGACGTAGGCACCAACGATTTGCATGACATAGTAGACGACGCCATTGAGAGCGCGCGTGCGGGTGTTGAAATAAGCATCGTTGATCTCGGTGAAGTGATATGCGTAGAACCAGTTGGAAGCGAGGAACATGGGGAATAGCAAGATAATGTAAGGGTCGGTGAAGAAAGTCTGCCACAGGCCGAGGATTTCAGATTTCCACGAGGGGTGTTTCATGACGATAACTTTGGACCCGTCCGATCGGATCACATCCCTCGCATCGACCAGGGTCCATGCAAGTGCGGCACCGATGATTGTGAGAACGAGGAATCCAACGTAGGTGCCATCGTTCACAGCTGAAGCCGTTCTCGTGTTGATGTTCTGGCCTAGAGGGATCTGAATGCGTGTTAGCAGAGCGCTTTCGTAACTTAATTTCTCGTGTCGCACGAGCTGGCGCGTGACATACCAAACTACCAATAACAGCGCCCAAATTGAAGATCATCCAGAACCAGGAAATGTAGCGGCCTTTGGAGGCTTCTGGAGGATATGACATCATAATGGCTCCCTGGGCGCACCACAGCAGGCCAGCGCATACACCGAGAAGTGCGCCGGCAAAAGTGGTGAAGCCCAGGTTCTTCGTGTGGTTGTACGAAAGGTACGAGGCCACATAGATGGAATAGCCGACTCCGCCAAAAGACAGGGCAGTGCGGATTCCAAGCTTATTGGTAAACGTGCCAGCGAAAAACCCGACAACCGCAAAAGTCGAGTACAGGGCTGTGTTGGCTTTGTTGTTTGCGGTAGGATCCAGCTGGCCGCCGCCGCCCATGCCGTTGAGCGCATTGAACATGCCCGGGCACATGAAGCAGACAAGCGAGACAATGACCAGCTGGACTGGCGGCGAGGCGTACCATGGCAGTCTGTAGCCAAGGATGGTGATGCGCTTGTACTTCCACGAGTTGGGGAGTTCGAGGGTTGCGCTCTCCGTCATGGAATGATCGGTGGAGCTAGCATCGTGGGCATGGCCCTTCTCGTTGGTCGACATGGCGAAGGGTGCAGCAGTGCAGCAGCACGGGTGGGAGGGTGGGAGCAATGGGTCGTGGTGGGGGAAAGGTTCTGAGGGGGAGAGGCCCACGAAAGAAGAGGAACGCAGACGTTAGATAAGATATACTCAGCAAGAGTCACGACCGCTCAGACCACGGAAGACGCGATTGCCACAGCTATATTTAATACGTGTGGATTGACAGTAGTCAAAGCGAGGGGCAGCTCCGTTTTAAGCATCTGGCCGCTAGGGTCTGTTCATGGTCCATTCACAGGCAATTTCCTTGGGCCATCCCCAATAGGCCAAACGCAGCGACCACTCGCACGCGACACCCTTCATCAGTCTAGGATGACTGGAATTGCACGCCTCCAAGTTGCAGCTGTCGCGGATTCGTTGGCACAGCGCGAACGAACGCCTTGCAAGCAGTGCGCGCTCGTATCCGCGACCCCAGCCTGTAACACAAGCCAGGTACCCAGTCGTGCCAGTCTTGACGGCGCCGTACTGCTACTACTGCGCACGATGCATCTGCTCAGGAGGCGTTTTCTGGTCATGCTCGGGACGACACTCTGGGGCGCCATAGAGGCGGGGATAGCGCAGTCAGCTTATCGTCTTGTGCCATCCGCCCTCAAGGCTTCACTACTGTTGGTCGCTGAGTCGCGCTCCCGGCACATAAAGACGAACTAGATCCGGCCGCCTTCAGCCACTGATTACAACGCTCTCCGCTTGACCCCATCCACTTGGCCATGGGGATGTAACCTCAACCTCACCTCCTCTCCACCAACCCGCCTTATCGTGAACTCTGGGGTTTCGTGGAGAAGATGGATCCATCACAATCTTCCCGTTCTGCGTAATATCCGAAGCAAAGCGCCCCAAGAAAAAAACTAAGACGGGTCGGCAGACATTGCCACATCTACCCAAGCTCATGCTCCCGTAACATGGGCCAGCTAGGATCCTGTCGGTAGCCAACATGCAGAGATAGGCGCGTTGTACCACCATGGTGACCCTGCCATCTACTGAGCATCGTGTGGATGCTATGACCCACCAACGAGCGCAGTATGTTGCGTCGTGGATGGCCACAAACGGTGGGGGCCAGCAGAGTGCTGCCATCTGAGAACGTGATCGCATCCGGACGTCCTGTCCGCTGTCACTTTCTGACAAAGAACATGTTGATCGTTTTGGACGGCCCGCGAGATGTTACGTGAACATTTTCCCGTCTCTCACAAATACCTGCGTTCGCCTGCTACCAAGCACAAATCTTCCAGCCATTTCACTGCTCACTCTACACAAGCCCACTAGGCGAAACATCAATCATGTATGCATATGCACTGCCCAAAGTGGATACAACAGTACGCTTACCGCTTCTAGGCGGCTGATCATCAGAGACGATCCTGAGGCTGCGTCCAAGTACATCGCCGACTATGTAATTGGTCAGACTGCCTGCATCCCTTGCACTCGTGTGAATTTAAGCTAACGGCAGTACATAGAACGCATCAAAGCCTTCAATCCTACTCCAGAAAGGCCTTTTGTCCTGGGCTTGCCCACGGGAAGCAGCCCCGTCTTGATCTACCAAAACCTTGTGCAAAGACACAAAGCTGGCGAGATTTCCTTTCAGAATGTGGTCACCTTCAACATGGTACGGAGCGCCAGTCTATGCCCTTTGCAGGACCCTTGCTTTCGGGGCGTAGTACAGCAGCGCAACAATACACTAGACTGACCAATACAGGACGAATACGTTGGAATCCCAAGGGATCATCCAGAGAGCTACCACAGCTTCATGTACAAGCATTTCTTCTCCCATGTCGACGTGAAGCCCGATAATATCAATATTCTCAACGGAAATGCTCCGGATCTAGAAGCCGAATGTCAGTGGTACGAGGAGAAGATCCAGCGAGCAGGTGGCATTGAGCTATTCCTGGGCGGTATTGGACCAGACGGACACATTGCATTCAATGAACCTGGTTCCAGCCTCAAGTCTCGCACACGTGTAAAGACCCTTGCATACGATACCATTCTCGCGAATTCGAGGTTCTTTGGGAACAATCTGGATCAAGTGCCTCGAATGGCGCTGACGGTTGGGGTCCAAACTGTATTGGATGTAAGCTCTCACCGCCACGACCAACGTGTCAGCATGTCTCACAAGGTTTTAGGCTCGCGAGGTTGTGATCATTATCACGGGCGCACACAAAGCTTCGGCCTTGCAGAGATGCATTGAGGGCGGTGTAAATCATATGTGGACCCTTTCCTGCCTCCAACTACATCCGCATCCACTTATTGTCGTTGATGAAGATGCGACCCTCGAGCTTCAGGTAAAGACAGTCAAGGTATTTGCCTCCCCTCGCCTCCCCCTAGTTAGATGGCACATGCTCACGTTTAGTAGTATTTTAAGAGCATTGAAATGGTTGGGAATGAACTCGGATTCCGACAGAAGCTTCCCCGGAAGCGTGATTCGCTCGTCGACGGCGGGGTCAGCCCAACCACCATCCCAAACACCCCACCGCTAAGCAATGGCATTAAATTGACTGTGCCGCAATTCGATGTTTCTCGCGCAGCCAGCCCCAAGCTGGAGCCAATGAGCGCCCGACTCTCAGATGCGGAGGCGAGGACGCTTCTACCCATGGCCGATCTCGAGGATTCGCCTACAACTCGGATGAGTTCACGTGTTCTGGGTTGATCTTTTGGCACGTGAGGATGACATTGCATCACTGAAAAACATTCCTTCGTTTCGCATTTCCTACTCCAAATTGGACTTTCAGATGAAAATGCTGGCGTAGACTGATTAACAAGATTATCGCGTGATAGACTGACACAACGAGCATAATTGATTTCGATGGATGTAGAATTCGCATAAGATTTGAATTGCAGAGCATGTAAAAGATTTGTATGACATTGTAATAGACGGTAGACGTTTAGACAATTAGATTTGGCATATTTTGATGTTATGTTTGGGTTTATTTGGATTACGTTGGATTATGTGTGGGTATGTCTGCACCATATTAGCAAGCAAGCGTGTGGATTACATAGCTTCAAGAGATTACATTCACACGAATGATCTTATCTAAACAAACTTCCAATCAAGGTATCCGTGATTGGGTTGCTTTTGGGTAGAAACGCCAAGTACATGTGAATAACCGATGGAGAGGGAGCCGAGGTACGTCACCAGTACATCCTTGCCCACGAGCGCTAGCTTCCCCGGATTCTAAATGACCACAACAAGCACCCCTCAAACCATGGTTCCCGTCCCAGCCGCCGCCAGCAAAACGACTCCTCGCCAACATGTCGTCCTCGAGCGCGCCGCCGCCAGCAGCTGCTGCATCTCCATCGGGCAAACCCAAGCCGATTGATCCCGTCTTGCGCAATGCGCTGCGCTACACCATCAGCGCAAAGGAGTATGAGCTGCTCCACCAGTACCTCCTTTCCCGTGCGCCGGCCGTCAAGAAGCGCACACCTCACCCAAAGCGATTCGAAGCCATCTCAAAAGGACCGGATGACTATAATGTTGCGGCAGTGCGCGCAGCCTTGCGATTGGGCATCGCAACCTTCTCAGGGCTGAAGGCGTGGGAATTGATAAGCAGCAAATTACTAGCGCGTGGAGATGTGAAGAGGTAAGGGTTAAGAACCGATGTTTGGCCTTGAATGTATCGTTGACGCGCATACAGACGTGAACCACGGCTGCCCATCTGGAAGTCTCCCAATGTTCGCCTGAGCAGTTCATTGGCATTCATCTTACTGTTTCATCGACTTCTTCGGCGCTTCTTCGTCCGGTTGCGCGAAAGCCTCCTTACTGATAATGCACGACCCTTTCGCAAGCGCAACCCACGTATTGCACGCTCGTTGACCTCAAAGCTAGCTCCAGCTATAGGGTCTAGCTTAGCAGGTTTCTTCCTCGCCGCGTATCCTGGAGATCAACTACGCGTTACTATCGCCATATATGTGTTTACTAGATCACTAGAGTTTGCATATAACTATCTAGAAGAGCTGGGTTACTTCAAGAACAGACCCCACTGGTTTGGATCATGGATGATCATGCCCGTAGCCTTAGGCCAACTACTCCACGCATTCGTCTTTGATCGCGACTGTTTCCCCGCAGCATACGGCAAACTAATCTTCAACAACTCCCCCGAGTACATCCGCAAGAGGCCCGCCAACCTCGCCCAAAACATCAACTGGCCCACCCCAGACAGCATCGCCGACGGCCTCGCCTCCATCTCCAAACAACGCTGGCCAGCATTCACCTCCCCAATCCTCTTCCCCAACCACCAAACCCTCCCCAAAAACCTCACCTCCCTCTCCAGCGTAACCTCCCCCGCCCACCCAGCCATCAAATCCCTCTCCTGCGCCCTCCTCCACCCGCAAGACCCCTCCTGCCTACGCACCTACGTACAGTACTGGATTCAAGCCTTCCCCAAAGTCGCCCGCCTCTTCACCTTCTACTTCACAGCCATGAGCCTCGCCCGCTACAAATCCTTCCTCGACGCCCCCATCGCGTCTCTCAACCGCCTCGCCAAATCCATCCTCCGCATGTCCCTCTTCATCTCCGGCGCCATCGGCACCGCCTGGGGCTCCATCTGCTTATTCCAACACATCCTGCCGCGCGGCTTCTTGCCCACGCAGCGCTGGTTCCTCGGCGGCTTTTTGTCCGGGCTCTGGGCGTTCTTGGAGCGCAAGAACGGCCGTGCGAATTTCCTGTACACTTTGCGCATGTCGTTGGATTCGGTGTGGAAGGTGGGGGTTAAGCGTGGGTGGTGGAAGGGTGTGAGGAATGGCGATGTGTTGCTTTTTGTGGCGAGTTTGGCCACGGTGAATGTGCTTTATGAGGTTTCGCCGAAGAGTGTGAATAGTGGGGTTGTGCGGAAGGGGTTGGGGGTTATGAGGGGGGAGGGCTGGGTGGATAGGGCGGTTGTTAAGGAGAAGGAAAAGGAGGAGAAAGGGGAGTGAGTGAGGGTGTTGTATTTTTGGGTGTGGGGGTGTGTGTAAGGATTAGGATTGGAGTTATGATTCATGATAGCGTTTATATCATAGTGTGATTTTTATCGTGGGGAGAGTAGTATATTGGAGTCCAGTAGATGCATATATAATTCAAGTATAATTCAATAATTGTATAATTCATTGGAAATAGTTAACTTTCAATTCGCTTGCAGTATTAATTGATGATACACTCTTGCACAAAGAAATAGTATAAAGCTCTTGAGAAAACCGCTATGCAAAACATACTTACGAAATTCATTGTATTAATCAACCACAGATACACGTCACTAAGAAAAGAAAACTCTTGATCCTGTAATGCCCTCCCAGTGTAGGAGCTGTAGCTGTAGAATCTAAACAGAAGGAATGAAAAAGTGATAAGAAAAATGATATAAGCAAAACTTTCATCATCCACAGGCCGTTTCGAGCATCGCGCATGGTATTCAGGACAAAAAGGCGGGTATCAGAGAAGAAGACTACTGTCAAGGGTATCTCGAATCGAAAGGTTGGAGATGCTCGGGGTTGGTCCGTTGGAAGGTTAGTAATGCAAGATCTAGTCTTGTTGGAGAGTTGCAGCCGAACAATTGTTCAACAGCATTTCCCTCCTTTACTCTTTTGTGCTCTGTCAATGTCTTGCTCCCATTCTTGCTGATGGCCAGATATTCCTGGGGTGGTGGGGAAACCCAGCCAACTGCGTCGCTTGTCTCCCATGCCGAGTCGAAAGCTGCCATTTACATTCCCAGGGTAGTCAAAGTAGCCGTTGGGATTGCCGTTGTTATCGTGTGCAGGAGTCACACCAGCCATAGCAAATTGTCGCTGCTCTGCTTCCAATTTCTTTTGCTGTTGTTCGACCAGTTTGCGAGTGATGACACGAAACACTTCGTCTACGCCCTCACCATCCTTTGCGCTGATTTCATGACAGCAGTCCCAGCCAATATCTTGTCCCCAGAATCCGCTTGATCGATTACTTTGTGGGGATGCCATGCCCCCATTCTGAAGATAAGATGGCGCAGCTGACCAACCATTTGCATTGGCATTCGATTGTTGACCATTTTGTGATGGATATAGGTTCTCGGCGACGTAGGCTATGCAGCGCTCGAAGGGAACTTTGCGCTTCGCTGGATCTTCGGCGACGACGTCGGACTTGGTGCCTACTATGTGCAGGATTATATCTTCTCCTAGATTCGTCTTGAGCTCTTTGAGCCAGCGACCCATTTCGTCAAATGAAGTCGGATCAGTGATGTCATAGCATAAAACGGCTGCATTGGCACCTGCATGAAGATTGAGTCAGCTTCAAAGTTGAAAAATCGGGGGTAAGACTGGGACCCTGCTCCAACCTCAACCTCGGTACCCTGGGCCACCAAAATATTTGGGCAGCAGTCACGCCCAAAGTTACTAAAATTGAAATTGCACAGGAAATCTTGTCTGCAAGAAGGCGCGAAATCTCAGGGGCGAGGCACTCCCTGATTGTTTGAGAGCGAAAGGCGGCCGGGCAGAGTCAACTGCGGGAGAGTGACTGTTTACATACCTCTGTAGTAAAGTTTGGAGATGGACCTGAACCTCTCTTGCCCTGCGGTGTCCCAGATTTGCAGCCGAACCACCGTGGAGGAGTCAATGTCCATAACTCTCTTGGTCAAGAAGGAGGCGCCTATTGTGGACTGGGTATTCGGTGGTGTGAATGCGTTCTTAACGTAGCGATGCACAAGAGATGTCTTCCCAACGCCCTGGCTGCCCAAGACCACGATTTTTGCTTCCAAGCTGTTCGACATGGCGGCGATGCGTTACTGTTGACTTTGAACGAGTGGATACGGCGAATATAGGGCTTTGCGCGTGTAGCTTTTGTGAATCAGACACAGTCGCAGGAGGCGATGGGAATCAGCTGGAAGCAGGAGCCGAGAGAACAACAAAAGACAGTCTTGTGGGCGGCGGTAGAACAAGTTGCATGGCGCGTGGAGAAGGCCGTGGTCGTGAAAGCGTGCGCAGAGAGTCAGAGGATTGACGTAGCAGAGTGTCGAAGTGTAAAAGTCATTTGGGCAGGAGTGTCAACAGTGACATAGTGGGCGAAGCGTTTGGCGCGCACCTGCCTTGGCTTGAGTGGATGCCCATGTGACTGACGCCCCAGCCGCTAGCATCGGGTACCCGTTGGCGTGATGGACATTGGGATTGCACGCGTGTGTTGATCGCGATCGATATCCAGACAATCGCAATGCAGTGCGGTTGTACGAGTAGCCAGCGCGTTGTTGCGTTGCTTGGATGGATATGTGTATGCAGCACACCTCTGCTGCACGTCATTGCCCAGGCGGCTCTGTTCCGCATGTCGGCTTCCACCAAGCGGCAGTCCGATTGGCAACTGTTCCCTACGACCGAACCTAGCGAGATCGGTTCGTAGACGCGCAACGTCAAGTGCTGAGGCTGTTATTTCTAATCTGCGCGTTCCCGGAGCCGCCTTGCACCTATGGAGAGCCTGGAATTACAAAAATCCGTGGCGGCTTGCTCAATCTGGCAAAGCCGGCCTCCAGGCTCGACTCGCAAAATATGGGGCTAGCTTTCTCCATGCGGGGATTAATGTACCGAGCTAAACTTCAATCATTGTTGCCGTCATCACCCTGGACAATCCGCCAGCCTCGCCTTTAGTGGCTGGAAATATTCCAAGTCTGGCCCAGTTTATTTTCTAACCCGTTGCTCCTACTTGCATATATCCTTCACGTCGTCCTTGTAAACTATCTGTGTTTAGAGAGTCCATTGACTTCGTTGTACATTGTCTCGTCTCACATCACATCACACCACTGCCATCATGAACCGCAGTGGCAATGACACCCAAAAGGTGAAGCTGACCGGCGAGGAGGTCGCAAAGCACAACAACAAAGACTCATGCTGGGTTATCATCCACGGCCGTGCCTACGATATCACCGAATTCCTCCCGGAGCATCCTGGTGGTCCCAAGATCATTCTCAAGTATGCTGGCAAGGACGCGACCGAAGAGTTCGAGCCCATTCATCCGCCAGACACACTCGACAAATACTTGGACAAGTCGAAGCATCTCGGTGAGGTGGACATGAACACGGTCCAGGAAGAAGAGAAGGAGGTTGATCCTGATGAGGAAGAACGGCAAAAGCGCATCGAGCGCATGCCAATTCTGGAGCAATGTTATAACCTCATGGATTTTGAGGCTGTCGCTCGCAAGGTCATGAAGAAGACAGCTTGGGCATACTATTCAAGTGGTGCTGATGACGAAATTGTGAGTTGAACCATGATATCCGCACCAACGCACAATCACTGACACACCATAGACAATGCGTGAGAATCACAGCGCTTTCCACAAGATTTGGTTTCGCCCGCGAGTCCTCGTTGATGTCGAAAAGGTAGACATGTCTACTACCATGCTTGGAACAAAGGTCGATATACCCTTCTACGTCACCGCCACGGCGCTGGGCAAGTTGGGCAACCCCGAAGGAGAGGTTGTCTTGACGCGAGGTGCAAGGAAGCACAACGTCATTCAAATGATTCCTACACTTGCATCCTGCTCGTTTGATGAGATCGTCGACGAAGCAAAGGATGGACAGGTTCAATGGCTACAACTCTATGTGAACAAGGACCGCGAGGTTACCAAGCGTATTGTTCAGCACGCTGAAAAGCGCGGATGCAAGGGTCTATTCATCACTGTCGATGCGCCACAGCTCGGTCGCCGCGAGAAAGACATGCGATCAAAATTCAACGATGTTGGCTCTAATGTCCAGAACACTTCGGGCGACAATGTAGACCGAAGCCAGGGTGCCGCACGAGCCATCTCGTCCTTTATTGACCCGAGTCTGAGCTGGAAAGATATTCCATGGTTTAAGAGCATTACCAAGATGCCCATCATTTTAAAGGGTGTTCAGTGCGTCGAGGATGTGATTCGCGCTGTTGAGATTGGTGTCGAGGGTGTTGTTCTGTCTAACCATGGCGGTCGTCAACTCGACTTTGCCCGTTCTGGGATTGAGGTCCTCGCTGAAGTTATGCCAGTCCTCCGTCAACGTGGCTGGCAAGACCGCATCGAGGTTTACATCGACGGTGGTGTACGTCGAGCAACAGATATCATCAAAGCTGTTGCTTTGGGTGCCAAGGGTGTCGGTATTGGCCGACCTTTCCTCTATGCTATGTCTGCTTATGGGCTGCCTGGTGTCGACCGCGCCATGCAATTATTGAAGGACGAAATGGAGATGAATATGCGACTGATTGGCGCTTCTAGCATTGCCGACTTGAATCCGTCTATGCTCGACACGAGAGGATTGAGTATGCACACAGCCCCTGTCCCAAGCGACACCCTTGGTCTCAATGTTTACGACCCTCTACTTGGTCCTCAGGAGAAGATCATCCAGGCCAAGGCCAAGTTGTAGAAGAATCATACAACGATTTTTTTGTACTGTACATACGCATATTCTGGAGCGCTGTTGTTTAGATATACAAGAGTTTGTTGTCAATTCAATTTATATTCACAAGTAATTCGAACGTTAAACAATCTGGCGTCTTGACAAAGTATCCTCGCCTTTGCTTTTCCGCTTCATACACTTTTTGAGTTTGTCGACCTGTACATAGTACGCGGCCTGGGCCGCACGTGAGCACGTGGTTCGTGGGGAAGCGGCCGGAGCTAAGAGTCGCCGATCCTTAAGCTTCATTGAACCCCAGAAGCTACACTCCACACTATTCATTCACGTTACGACCGTTTGTTCCCATTTGCACGACAACAATATATTTACTTCCCGACACCGCTCGCACTTTTATTCTACCTTACTTGTTTTTGATTTGCTATTATGGTTGCGTCCGAGGCTGCTGGCCAGCCGGGCGCTGGTTGGGATGAAGCACAATGCATTGCAGCGCTGGCGCAGCTCGAACAGATTCAAGCACAGGTGCGAGAGTCCAGTGCACTATGATGTCTAAGTTTACTAATGCGAATCAGATCGACGATTTACGTCTTGCGATACCACGAATTATCGAGCCATTACATCTTCCTTCAAAGCCTGCTACCTTTAAGATGTACGCTCAAGGCGTATATGGCTCACAGAATGGTGTAAAGAATCTCGGCCAGCACTGGAAGAGCGCAGAAATTCAGAGCATATTCGAGCACACGAAAAAGAGCCAAATCGAGAACGCAGACCTCTCCGCCGGTGCTTCGATACCAGCTCACGGTTGGATTGAAAGAGAGCGAAAGGAGCGCGATACAAACACAAACGATGGAGGAAAGAGCACGGGCACCGAAGAGACTGTTGCCATTCTTTCTGCGGGAGACCTCACCAGAATCGTAGAGGAGTTCCACAAAACTCATCCAAGCATCCAGTTGGACCGAGAAGACAATGACCATATCATAAAAGTACGATATCTCTCGTTTCCGAATTTTTTTCTTACTAACTGACTTGAATTGCAGGTGAAATTTGTGGCTGAAGCTGTCAAGTTGAGATTCCACGTACATGTTGAAACTGATGCAAATGGTGGACCCAAAATCAATGCCGAATGTCTGGGAAACTCGGAGTTATTTTTAGCTATCACGAGGTGTTTGGCATCGCGACCCCAGGCAAATGACCTTCAGCATTTATTGGTAAGTTTTGGATTACTGACTCGCATTAAAAGTACTTGTGAATTAACAACTATAGGATATGATTGCAGCCTACAAGACTGTCAAAGGGACATCATGCGCCAAATGTTCAAAGATGCTTGATAACGCGCTGTTGACACCCACGGCCAGGCGAAGCAGGAAAACCACTGGTGCCAATGAAGTACTCGAGATCGTTTGGGAGCCCTTCCATGAGAGCTGCTTGGGATAGTATGTCGGCTTTTCTGTCAGCCGAAACGTCCATAATGATGGCCCCAGACCCCTCTACCTCGCTCGTTGTTTATAGGACCACCCAATTCCTGCGGCAAATAATGCGAATCTTGGAACCAACGCCCATAGATGTCTCGCACTGCTTCTGGATACACATTGTACTTGTTTTTGCGCGGCTCTGGCTGCCAGACCGCGTCCGTCCAGGTTGCCCTATTTGTTGTGCCATATCTCCGGGTGCGGAAATCGTAGCGCTGTCCTGCAGGTCTTCCGCCGGGCATACCGTACCGTCGCGGGTTAATGGTGTAGACACTATCAAGACCAATGTCGTCGAGGTTGGTATGCCCCGACCATTGAGCCCGCGTTGGTCGGTTGTGCATGTAATCATGCTTGCTTGCGTTCATCGTAACGTAAATATCCGGGCCTTTGTTCTTGAGGATATCCTTCAATCGACCCCAGCTTGTTCCATTTCGGCCATCTTTTGGCCACACAAAGGCTTTCGAAGCTTTTACGTCGCGTAGAATACGTCCATCTTGGAGCCACTTCCGCCGGATCGGGCACCATTGAGCTGTGGGATGTCTGAATTCCTGATCAGTGTAATGGAAGAAGTTTGGAAAATGAGGAAGGGTTGGATTCATGGTGAAGGGTTGTATTGGAGATTCGATCAGTGCAGAATAGAATGTCTCCCTCGGTCTCTATGTAGTTTAGAATACTGGAACTAGTGTTTGCTTGGTGATTACGCGATGGTCTCGTGTCGATTGCTTGTATTTTTCTGCGAATATAACGGTTTGCAACATGGTCGTTGGGTTGATTATATGCGGTATCACCCTCAAACATTAAATTGTGAGGCGTTGTCATCAATAGGGATGAGATTTCGTGCATTGCACAGAAACCAAGTATTCAGCTGTTGCGCGCCCTTCAATGATGCCATTTGTCTACGGCTCCAAGCAACCATTCTGCGGTATTGTTCATTGTGTTCACCGCACCTCAAAGGCTGACAGGGATCACGGATGGTCCAAGCTCCAGCATAACTTCGTAAACGCGATCCATTGTTTTCAGCACGACCAACACCGCAAATTAACACCAACACCATGTCGTCGTTGTTCGGCAACCTTGGAGGCGCACAGCCTGCGTCCAGTGGAACCTCGACATCTGGGGCGCCTGCCTTCAAACCGCTTTTCGGAGGCACTACAACGAATACCTCGACAGGCACAACACCCAGCTTGTTTGGCAATCTCAGCGGAGGGACGTCAGGCGCAACAGCAGGCACATCGCAGCCAACAACCACGGGCGGTTTGGGTGGCAGTCTCTTTGGCAGCACTCTGTCGAAGCCTGCAGCGACAACCCCGTTTCCCTCGCTCGGCGCAACCCCAGCATCACAACCGCAAACGCAAACCGGCGGTTTTGGCAGCTTGTTCAACAAACCTGCAACGACGACGCAGCAAGCGGCCACGACCAGTACGCAACAAACGACCGGCCTCGGGCAATCGTCTCTCTTTGGTGGTGCCTCGACACAGCAGCAGCCCCAACAGCAATCCCAACAACAGCCCCAAGCACAACAGCAGCAAGGCGTACCTTTGGCACAATCCACTGCTGGCACCGGTCGATCTGCGCATTTTGATCACCTGCTTGAGCGTGGGCGCAAACGAAATGTCGGTGAAAACGGAGGTAGCCATTTTGATGAACTACCCTCGTTGCAATTGGGACTTGGAGACATTGCGCGAAAAGTTCGCAACTTGGGCGCTGGTGGGCCATCTGCAGATCAAGCTCGAGATGGCGTACAGGACCGCGCTGCGTAAGTCGTTACCAACTCAAATAATCATATGGCATACTGATTCGAAATAGCCATTACCTCCTTTCTGCCTCCGGCGTGAAGATGGGCAGCACTTTGCGCGACCTGAACCAATTTTCTACACAAGCAGGTATTGGCACTAATGGCAGCGCCCCGACCCTTCTCGATACCGACGTCGACAGCTACATCTCCAATCTCCATTCACAGTCTACCCTGGCCCTCATTCAAGAAGGATTAGAGCAGTCAAAGCGTGACTTTGATGCTTTCCTCGAGGATAATGTCCAGGTCGAATGGGACAAGCAAAGGCAACGGATTTACGAACACTTTGGCTTGGGACGACAAAGCGAAGATATGGCTGCTTCACAAAGCGCATTTGGCGGCACTGCTCGAGGAGCTTTTGGTCGCGCGACTCGCAAGGGTCGTTCCATGGGCCCCAAGGGTGCATCGGTGAACGGCGCATCGACCTTTGGAGCATCGGCTGGAGGACCACCTGTCATTGGGAATGGCCAAAGTGTACTGAATGGACGTGAAGGACCCGAGAAGGCTGTCCTGAGCGGCCAAGCTGGGCCTAGAGACCGATACGAGCGTGACAAACAGGAACGTTTCATGGATGAGGTCAAGAGGCTCAACGATGCTCGTCAACGCGAAGTCCCATTCTCCGTGCTTCATGCTTTCGCTGGCGTGGAGAAGGCTACTGGCACTGAACATGCTGATCATTTCCTCAACGCTTATGGTGCACTCATATCCATTACTGGGGAGAAGACGGAGCTGGAGGCATCAAATCCGGGATCCGCCAATCCCAAGCCAAGATCATTCGTCAAAGATTACTTGGACGAACAGCCCAACTCTGCTTCAAGTGTCCGGATACGTAAGCGGATCTTGGATGGATCTCTGAAGTTTATGGAGAAGAAATTCTTGGAACATGTCGACGAGGTTTTGAGAAAGAATCCTACAGAGGCCCTTGTGGGTGGTGTGCCATCGCTACTCAACAAGATTCGTGGTTACATTCGAGCAAAGATAGCTTTCAAAGAGCTTGGAAACGACACAGATCATTTCCAGCGCATTGGAGACACAGGCGAGGAATTCCCTTGGCTTATTGTCTTCTATCTTCTCCGAGCTGGTCTACTTGCAGAAGCAGCTGACTATGTTCGAGAGAAGAGGAATTTTTTCCAAAACACAGACAGGAACTTCCAGGCGGCTATTGCCCACTATGCTACCGACCCAGATCGTAGATTGACTCCAGATCTACAACAGAAGATCAGCCATGTTTACGCTCAACGCATTCGGCTGTCAGACCGGACTGATGATCCCTATCGGACAGCTTGTTACAAGCTCGTTGGTCGATGTGAGATGAGCCGCCGTAATCTCGATCCAATCAAAGAGACAATGGACGATTGGATATGGTTACAGTTCAATCTGGCCCGAGAAGGCAACCGAGCGGAGGAGAACGCTGGCGAAATTCTCGGTCTGGAGGAAATCCGAGCCACCATTCGAGACATCGGTCAACGCCATTTCAACGAAGATGCTGACGCAGCTGGTGGATACGGCGTCTACTTTTATCTCGCTACTCTTGCGGGTATGTTTGAGTCCGCTCTCGGCTACTTGTATAACCACAATTATGTCTCGACGGTGCACTTTGCGATTGCTCTCGACTACTATGGTCTCCTGAGGGTATCGGATTGGGCTACTGGGGGCTCCGAAGTGTTGACATACACGACTCGACAACAGCCACAACTCAACTTTGGACGTGTGGTTGGCGCTTACACTGCCGATTTTCGCGCTGCTCGCGCTGATGCTGCCGCGGATTATCTGGTGTTGATCTGTCTGAACGCAGATCTGCCAGGCGAAGCAGGCAAGCAGCAGGTTGAGCTCTGTCATGAAGCTTTACGTGAACTTGTCCTAGAGACACGCGAATTCTCGACTCTATTGGGCGATGTCAAGACAAATGGACATACCACACCTGGTCTCATACAAGAGCGTGTACCGTTGCTCAAGCTTAACGGCGAGACAGGCTTGCTCAACACTATCACGCGAGAAGCAGCGAAGATGGCGGACGACAATGGACGCACCAATGACGCCATTCTTCTTTGCCACTTGGCAGGTGAATATGACAGTGTTATTGCAATCCTCAATCGAGCTCTTGCAGAAGCTCTGTCTGTCGAACTCGGTCAAGAACCGCTACGTCTAGAGCCATTGAAGCCACGCTTAACTCTCGCTGAAGCCCAACAACAGCAGCAACAGCAACAACAATCCGACTCGACAAGCTTGAGCATGCTTGGAACAGACGACCCTGTGGATCTTGCACAGAAGATCATTGCTTTGTACGACGCAAACAGCTTGTGGTGGAGGAAGGTCTCCCAGTTGAACCGCGACACGGTCGGCATCCTCTACAAGCTCAACACTGCCAAAAAGATCATCGAAGCTCGCGACTACACTGGAGCTCTCGACGTAAGTCCATCCTACCACCGTAACCACACATACATCAAAGCTAATCAAACCTTCCTCCAGCGCATCGAAGAACTCAACATCCTCCCCCTACGCGCAGCAGGCAATCTCTCCGAAATCCGTGCCTCTGCCAACAGCTTTGCACAATACCCCCCCGAAATCGCACGCAACATCGGAAACGTCTTGTTATGGTGTATCGGCTGCTGCTCTCGCCATCGCGAGCATTTGTTATCTAGCGGATTCGACGATCAGATGCGCAAGATGTTGGCGGACCAATTACTTCAAAAAGCCAAGGATTTGATGGTCTTTGCAGGTTTGATCAGATATAAGTTGCCGCCTAGGGTGTTTGAGACGTTGGCTAGGGAGGGCCAGGATGTTGGTGCTTATTAATTGACTATTTTCTCTTCTCTCTCTTAGATAGGAAAAGGAAAGAAAGGGGGAAGTAAGGAGGAGACTTGATGCATGGTATTTGACAAAATAACTGGAATGCGAATTCTGGGCATTGGCTTTTTGCCTTGAGGCTTGAAGATGTACATGTAGATCTTGGAGTTCTTCAGTAGACTTTGACGTTTTGCATTATTCGAAAATGAATCAGCATTAACGTCTCATCGCATCACCAAGATCCTTTTCTCCACTATTTCTTTCCGCTTTCCTTTCCATTTCATTTCATTTTCCCTACATACAACACTCACGTCTTCCCAAACACAAACACACCCTTCCCTTCCCTATACCCCTCCAACGTATCCTTCACCTTCGCAACCAACTCCTCCTGACTCGTCTCCCACTCCCACTTAATCTGATCAAAAGGCGTATCCTTAAACTCGCCCTTGCGCGTCATATCCAGCACATCCGCAACCGTCGCGCGCTTCTCGTCAGGATGGCGTTCAGCCCACTTACTCACCCAGAAGCCGTGGAAGTGGATGTCCTTGAAGATGAGCATGGAGGCGGGGATGGTGAGAGGTTGTTTCGACATGGCGCCATAGGTAACGAAGTGCGCCTCGTGGGAGAGGAGTTTAGCCATTGCGGTGGCGGCCTTGCCGTTTACGCAGTTCAGGGCGAGTTTGATGTGTTGGCGGCCTGCGTTGGTCCATTCTTTGACTTGGTCGCGGATGCCCTGGGCTTGGAGCTCTGCGTCTGTGATGACGATTGTGGCACCTAGGTCGAGGAGGGTGGATTTGAGTTTTTGCTCGGCGGCTTTGTCGTCGCGCGCGCGGATGATGTTTATGCTCTTGTAGCCCCATTTGGCGCCGAGTTGGATGGCGGCGCGGCCGACGCCTGAGTTTGCGCCGTTTTGGATGAACCAGTCGCCTTCTTTGAGGGTGGTGAAGTCGCGGAGCATGCGGTATGCTGTGCAGGGGTTTATGCTAACTGTGCCGGCTTGGAGGGGGGAGATGCCTTCTCGCATGGCGTCGTCGAGTTTGACGACTTGTTCTGGGGTTGCGGTTGCGTGGGTTCGCCATGTTCCGAAGCCGGGTCCTTTCATGAAGACCCAGTCGCCTTTCTTGTAGCCTTCGGATTTGACTTGTTCGCCTAGAGCGATGATTTCTGCTACGCCTTCATTTCCTGCTACTGCAATTGGGTTTGCGGTGCCGAGGTTGGTGGTGAAAGTGGGTTTGGATGGATAGACGCCTTGGATTTGGTTGATATCTGCGGGGTTGATGGGCGATGCGAGGAAGCGGAGGGTCATGAGGTTCTTGTGAGGAGGTGATATGGAGTGCGAGTGGAGAGATAGTACAGCTGGTGGATCGCCATATTCAGAGAAGGTGAGGGCTTTGGCCTGTTCGTAGCCGTACGCAGATATGTATCGACGTTGGGGCAGCTGTGGAGAGATGTGTGATCGGCAGGGTAGCCATCGCAGACATGTTCGTGATATACTTGGAGCTGGACTGAATAGTTTGGATGCCATTGTAGAGAATTCACGAATGATAATCCTAACTACAATGGGTGAGAGATGTTGGAAAGTACGATTTCAAGATTGAAGATTGAAGCTATGACGTTGTTCGGCTTTTGGTCGGCTTCTCAGCCGAGGCCTGGTGGAGCCTCATATCCACTGCACCTCCTCCTGTTGAGCCTCTACACTCTCGATCCTGTTCTGCTTGAGATGGCTACTTGTTCTCATATGCCTCATCTCTCCCTCAGTCCAGTTCTTGTCCCCTCTGCCCGCGACCATTCCCCACAAACAGCCAAGGATCGTATGATGCGACGCAGCTCTGCCACTCGCCAATCGGCACCTGTACAAGACTGCCAACACCTTCCCCATATGCAGGCATTGCATCCTTCTGCAGAACATGGAATGCTTCCTCAGCCTTAGGAAACTGTTGCCCTGACGTGATCTTTTCCAGCACACAGCTGCAGGGTCGCACAGGTGTCATGGACTGACCAGCATCAAGGTTCACTTACAGACACTGACAGCTGGTGGTAGCGAGACAACAAGGCCAGAATAACACTACAAACAGCACACCAGCCGCCCTCCCAGACACTCCGCCACAGGTATCCAGGGACCAGGTAGGCCGCGCATTTGGGTATGAATTAGAGTTCAAGCCCGGCTGCGGGCGCGTCGGAACGTGGGATCTTCGCCTGCCCCCGGATATCGTACTCGCCTCGCGTCACCTGCATGCAAATGGCCTTTGTGGTTGTTGGCACATGTCTGGCCGACTGGCAAGCAATTGACTCGCAATCCAGGCCGGGAAAGTCGGTCAAGCGTCGTGGGGACAGTGGATGGAGTGATGTATAGTTTGTATGCGCCGCCGGTGGTGTGACCCCACTTGGCCTGCGGGCCAGGGAGCATTTTCTAAGAGATCCCACGTCATGCCGCAGGCCTCTGAGCAACGCCTTTAACAAACCGTCATACCCTTATCGCAGCCTTGACCCCAACAAGAAGAAGTTTTTCTCTCAATCTTACACAGAGTCGAGTTCAGTGTACTCTCTCTCTGTCTCTCTTCTAAGCTGCACAGGTCTGCTCTCTGCTTAGTGTTCAGAGCTACCCCTCCATTGAAGCTTCCTTCCTCAACAACAGCTCGAGGACCCGCTTTCGGTCACTTTCTTTTCAGCCTCAGAGCTGCCAACTTCTTCATCCTACCCATTCCTAGACATACCCTTACCTACCACAACCCCCACCATGGCGCCTACCGACCTGCCCGCGCCCCTCGAGGGCAAGAAGCGCAGAATTGGTGTCATGACCAGCGGAGGAGACGCCCCCGGAATGAACGGAGCAGTACGAGCTGTAGTACGAATGGCTATTCACCATGGCTGTGAGGCCTATGCGATCTACGAGGGCTATGACGGTCTCGTCAAGGGCGGAGACATGATCAAAGAGATGCACTGGGACGACGTGCGAGGCTTCCTTTCAGAAGGAGGTACCCTCATTGGCACTGCACGATGCAAAGAATTCATGGAGCGCGCTGGTCGCCGCACAGCTGCAAAGAACATGATTGTGAAGGGCATCGACGCACTCATCATTTGCGGTGGTGACGGTTCTCTCACTGGCGCCGACAAGTTCCGTTCAGAATGGCCGGAACTTCTCAAAGAGCTGGTCGACGGCGGCGAGCTTACTGCACAGCAGGTCGAGCCATTCAAGCACCTCAACATTGTCGGCCTGGTTGGATCGATTGATAACGATCTCTCCATGACCGATGCCACCATTGGCTGCTACACATCGCTCGGCCGTATTTGCGAGGCTATCGACTCAGTAGACACTACAGCTGTCAGCCACCAGCGTGCCTTTGTCATTGAAGTCATGGGCCGACATTGTGGTTGGCTCGCTCTCAGCTCTGGTGTCGCAACTGGAGCAGACTTCGTCTTCACACCCGAGAATCCACCTCATGAAGGCTGGCAAGATGAGATGTGCCGGCAGATCAAGAAGCACAGGGCTATGGGCAAGCGAAAGACCATTGTCGTTGTGGCTGAAGGCGCTATCGATCGGAATTTGAACAAGATTACACCCCAACAGGTCAAGGATATTCTGGCTAATGAAGCTCACCTCGATACAAGAATCACCACTCTTGGACACGTCCAGCGTGGTGGCACACCATGTGCTTACGATCGTATGCTTTCAACGCTACAAGGCGCTGAAGCTGTCAAGGCAGTCCTCGAGGCCACCCCAGAAGTACCAAGTCCTGTCATTTGTATGCTGGAGAACAAGATTGTCCGACGACCGCTACTTGAGGCTGTTGCACAAACAAAAGAAGTCGCTGTCGCCATTGAAAGCAAGGATTTCCACAAAGCGATGCAGTTGCGCGATACAGAGTTTGAAGAGCAATATAGATCATACCAAATCACTACAGCCGCAGACCAGCCTGAACTTCTGCTCCCAGAGAAGAAGCGATTGCGCGTTGGTATTATCCATGTAGGAGCCCCTGCGGGAGGAATGAACGCTGCAACTCGTGCCGCTGTAGCATACTGTCTGGCACGAGGACACACACCCATTGCGCTCCACAACGGTTTCCCAGGCATCATCCGTCACCATTCCGACAAACCTGTAGGTGCGGTTCGCGAGATCAAGTGGATCGATGCAGAGACATGGGCATCAAAGGGAGGATCCGAAATTGGAACCAACCGTGGCCTACCAAGCGAAGATCTCGAGACTGTCGCTTTTGTCTTCCGCACATACAACATCCAATCGCTGTTTGTTGTGGGTGGTTTCGAGGCTTTCACTGCTGTGTCTGAGCTGAGAAAGTCGCGCGAGTACTACAAGTCGTTCAAGATCCCAATGGTAAGCATCATGTAATCTGTAGATCTTAGATGATTATGCTGACAGTGTTCAAGGTTGTTATCCCAGCCACCATCTCAAATAACGTTCCCGGTACTGAATACTCAATTGGCTCTGACACGTGCCTGAACGCACTCATCCAATACTGCGATGCCTGCCGCCAGTCAGCATCAGCATCGCGTCGCCGAGTGTTTGTCATCGAGACGCAGGGTGGCGAGTCTGGTTACATTGCGACCGTTGCTGGTTTGAGTATCGGAGCGCTCGCAGTTTACACGCCAGAGGAGGGCATCAACATCAAGATGCTGGATCGCGACATTGATCACCTTCGTGATGTGTTCACCAAGGATCGCGGTAATTCCCGATCTGGCAAGGTGATTCTTGTGAATGAGAAGGCCTCCAAGACCTACTCTGTACAGATCATCGCACAGATGATTGCAGAGGCTGGCAAGGGTAAATTTGAATCCCGACATGGTGTACCAGGCCATTTCCAACAAGGAACAACTCCATCACCTATGGACCGTGTCCGAGCAGTGAGGTTTGCCACCAAAGCGATGCAACACATTGAAAGCTTTGCGGGCTTGGATCCAGATGAGATTGAGGATGACCCACTATCAGTAACCGTCATTGGTATCAAGGGTAGCAAACTGCTCTTCTCGCCAATGGAGCAAGTCGAAAAGAAGGAAACCGAATGGCACCGCCGCCGACCGAAGCACGAGTTCTGGATGGCTCTTAAGGAGACGGTAGATACTCTCAGCGGCAGGCCTCAGGCTCCAGCTAACCCCCAACCTATCGATACGCTCGCTGGACGACCGGCGCAGTAGAGTCGCGCCCGACCACTGGTTTCACGGGGTTTCTTAAGATGAGGGTCCGAGAGAGAGCGGGTAGATTCGCGTCTATCTGAAGAGTAGATCTGGAGCGTACAAGGCGTTTAAAGGCATTACAGCCAATCTTGATGCTGGAGTTTTGTTTGTATATACATGCTTCCACCCCTAAAACCATCAACAAATCCTGATCAAAAATCAAGTCTATTCTATTTCCATTTCTCCCTCTTCACTCTTCTTGAAACTCCTTCAAACTCTCATCATTCCAACTCAAAAACTTCCCACTAAATTCCTTCCCCGCGCTTACTGCCAACTTCCCAATCACCCTCCCCGGCTGCTCAGGCCTCAACAACCCACCATCCCTCTTCAGCCCCGAAAACTTCTCTCTATCCTTCTCACTCATCGCTTCGGCATGCACCTCTCTAATCTCCCGCTGCATCTCCGTATCGACTACGCCCGGCCGTATCGATATCGTCGTGACGTCGGGTTCTTCCACAGCGAGCGTCATGGCGAGGTGGTTGAGCACGGCTTTGGAAGCGCCGTATGCGCCCCAGCCTTGGTATGCGGAGATTGCGGCGCCGGAGGAGGTGAGGATTATGCGGCCGTGAGAGGCGCGGAGGGAGGGGAGGGAGGCTTGGATCTTGGGAGGTTGTTAGTGTTCGTATTGGTATTGCATTGCATTGGGAAAGGTGAAAGACTGTAGGTGAAAAGTAGTAAAGGGTGAAAGAAGAGGAGAGCGGGAATTTGAACATACCAACCCCACCGCCCCAAAAACATTCCCCCCAAAAACCTCCTTCCACTCCTCCACACTCGCATCGCCAACTTTCTTCACACTCCCCAGCGTGCCATGGTTCACTATCACAGCATCGATCCGGCCCCAGCGGTCCAGCGCTAGGTCCACGGCTTTCTGCGCGAGGATGGGCTCGCTGATGTCGCCGGCGAGTACTTCGACGCGCTCCGAGCCGTATTGGTAGTGCAGTTGGTCGAGGGCGGAGTGCGTGCGGGATATTAGGACGAGTTTGTGGGAGGCGGAGAGGAGGTGGTGGGCTGTTGCGAGGCCGATTCCTGGGGGGAGTGTTAGTTGGGGGGCTTGGTAGAAGGGGTGGGGTTGGTGGGAAGAATGGGGGTTTGGGGGTGGGATGAGGTGTGGTGGAGGGGTAGGTCAGTCTAGATATGTGTGATTGAAAGATCGAGAAAGATTCGTAGTATGATAGTGGGAATTGAGGTACCTCTTGAAGCGCCTGTGAGGATAATTACCATTTCTTTTTGTTCGCTCATCTTGGCTTGTGGTTTGGGTTTGGGTTAGCTGTTGAGTTTAGGGTAAAAGAGTAGGTTTGTTATGCAGGTACCAAAAAGTTGAATTGCGTCATATTAGTCAGCTAATCGTCTCATGTCTGTTGATACAACGCGATTCTCAAGGCTGATACTAATTTGAAAAGGTTCAGATTTGGTGGAATAACAACAACGAATTGTTCTATGTTGCAAGAATAAACATCAAAAATAAATTGCTCCCTAATCCAAAAGCAAATGAGGTATCACAGCAACCGTTCATCCAAATTACCGAAGACAGCCCCAACTCCATCATGACAGATCATTACACAAAGACTCATCCAACATATACACTGTACTGAGAAGAAGGTTGTTTACGACTCATCCATTTGCTCGTCTTCAGCATCTTGGGCAAGCATGTCCTGCTCTTCACAGCTGCGCTCGACCTCATCGGCAATGAATTGTTCGTACTCCTCAAGCTTGGTCTGCACATGTAGTTTGAAGCGCACAATGTCGTCAATCATGCGCTCGATCTCAGTGTGGAGTTCCTCGCGGAGTGAATTGGCACGGACTTGAAGTTGCTCGTACCTATTGGTAATCAGTATGAATTTCATGAACATAGCGGATATATCACTTACTCAATGTTGACGGCCATTTCGCGTTGTACCATTAGTTGAACTGACTCGCCAAGGCCACTTCGCATACGGCTCAGCTCCTTCTCCATGCGCTCAATCTGCGCATCTGACTGAGACTTTTGTGTGTTTGTGATCTCACGCAACTTCTCGAGCTCCTCCTCTGCCTGTGCAACACGATGGCCAAGGGCCTCTACTTCGGCTTGCTTATCATCCATGGCTTCCTTAATCTTGTCAAGCAGATCGTGATTGTTCATATCTGCTTCGAGTGCTGCATTGCGTCGCTCTGCAATCTCCTTACGCAAAGTTAGGATATTGCTCTTGACTGTACCACGAAGATCCAGGTTCAGCAGATGGTGCGGAGAGTATCCTGTACCCGAATCATGGAGCAAACGATCCGACGGCTCTTGTGCAGATCCGCCCATTTGTGATCCAGAGAAGTTAGGGCCTTCTGTGACTGTGAGGATGAGTTCGTACTCTTGGCCTTTTGCGTTGACTGCTGTGGCGGGAATTACCCCAATCTGATAACCCAGGTTGTTGTAACGCTCAATCGTCTGCTCCAATTCGTCAAGTTTACGCGATGCAGCAAGTTCCTTCTCTGCCACACGCTTTTTCGAATCTTCTAGACGGGATGATGTTGCTAGCAGAGCAGCGTCGAGACGATCCTTTTCATTTGCCATGCGGTCAATATCCGCAATGGTCATGCCACGACCGTCAATGATAGCTTGCAGCTCTTGTTGCTCCTTCTCAGAAGCTTCGAGTTCTGCCTCAATCTCTTCGATCGACTTCTCCAAGAATTGACAGCGATCGTTGTACTTCTTGACTTTGGCGTCCATTGAGTTGTTGTAGTTTTCAAACTTAACACGGTCTTCTTCGAGGATCCTGATCTGCTCCTCCAGTTTCTGGATTCTTGGGCCAGACTTGCCGAGCTCTTCGATCTGATCCTGGAGATACTTGTGTTCAGCCTCCAATAGTTTGACTTGTTCATGATGTTGCGCATTGGCTGCATCGAACTTGGTAGCCATGGCATTGACGTGTGGTTGGATCAGCCTGGCTTGTGCTTCTTCGTCGTTTTCGTCTTCATCACCATCCTCTGCTGATAGCCATGTGCTGTATGCGTCTGATAAGAAGTCGAAAATAATGCGATCGCCAGACACATCAAAGCCAGCTTCGAAGCAGGCATCGTCGTAGGTACCCGCTTCGTATGCTTGCATTAATCGTGAAAGTTGCATCATCCAATGCAACAGTCCAAGGAAAGTCGACCAGTTGTTTCCTCCAACCGCAGCGATTTGAGACTTCATAATGGACTTTTCAAAGGGGTATCGCATCTGCTTTAGTAGTACTGGAACCTCCTGGTCGATAGGCTTTTGGAAACGGTAGCTGGGGTCGATGCGGTTGTACAGCCATTGGAACATGCAGTTGAAGTCTTTTTGTGTCGGTGAAGTCATTGCCTTGTTGGATAAAACGTGCTTGGACTCCATCTCGAAGTTGTTGTGCGTAAGATATTCGAGCAGTTCTTGTGCCATGTGCGCGCGCGTGCTTGCATCTTTGAGTCGACGTGGGTCTGGAGGTGGCGCTGCCGGCATAGGCGCGGACTGGAAAAAGGACTGTTTGATACCAGTTGAGCCGGAACCATGCGATGTACGTGACTTGAAGACGCTGCTTCTTCGCTGTGCGCTTTGCTCAAAGTTTGGTGCTGATGAGAGCGGCGCTGGTGTTTGGAATACTGACGCGCCGGGCGCAAAGCTCTTTCTGCCACTGCTTACACCAAATACATTGCTGGTCGAGTTGCGGTGGACAGACTGGAAGCCTTCTGCAAGGTTTGTACCGGATGATGAGCGCTGAAAGAGAGGCTGGCTTGGTCGACCTGGCGCAAGAGACATCCTAGATCCCGATTGCGAGCGGGCATGGTTTGGTGGGAACTGCATGGCAGCCTGTTGCATATTGTGTACGGAGCTGGCGCGCTTCATCGCAGATTGAGGCATGGGAATTGCTGAGGCGTTGTTGGTTACAGGGCCCAAAGTCTGTGGGTTGTTAGACATGAATCAAGGCAGGTGCGAATGCGACATGGAGTGGGTATGGGCGCGATAGAAGACTTACCTCGCGTGGGCGGCGGACCGAAAACATGCCCCCGTCTTGGGCCATGGTTATATGTTATGCTGTGCTGAGGATATCAAGGCTGGCGTAGTGCGTGCTGTTCAATGTTGTTATGACATGCGAGGTGGGATGTGCGATAGGGCTGGGTGCCGGGAATGGTGTTGATGTGCACGGGCGTGGCTTGTTTGTTGTTGTGAACAGGGCTTCTCCCGCGTCAGGCCCATAGCAACGCGCTATTCCGCACCCTTGCCCGCCGCCTTCATTGGCTGCGTCACCTGGCATGATTGACTACTGGATGGATGACATGGCATAGAGTTTACTAATAAGAAGGATTGTGATGTGGAGAAGACAACTGGCACAGGGAGAAGGTGCTTTTATCATTGGCAAACAACAATAAGAGTACGCAAATGTAGATGGAAACTGACAAAAGAGATAATATTTGCAATGTTATAAAAGCAAGCGGGCAGTGCCTGACTATGCACAAAGAATAGGACACCTGCCAGCGGCTTCGGTGAAGCGGGGACATGAAAAGCGGCTGTCGCATCCGCGCGTCGTGGTTCAATGTCGTTCCAGGCCGTCGCCTTTCTGGCTACAACTCACAGCTCGCTTGTGCCAGCCTACTGCTGTCCGGCCTCGACTGGGGTATCGTGAGCAAATGCATGCCAAACAAACAATCCACAATTTTGAAAACTCCCATCCCAACTAAGGTAGAAACGAAGAATCGACCACTGTCATCTATGTTCAGGTCCGTTAGAATTACATCATTATAAAAAAGCCTCGGGGCAGTAATTATATGCATCCTCTCTTGTGCTGCTCCCCTACTTTATGTTCTTGAACAAGTCCTCTGCACCCAAGCTGAGCGTGTCTTCGTTGACGCCAAACGTCTTGAGTTCTGGCAGGGCTGGTGGGGGCGGGCCTTTGCGCGTCGTGGGTGGCGCGGGTTGCGAAACTGTGCGGGCGTTGGACGTAGGCCGGTGGCCCTCGACGCCCTCTGGAACGGTACCGACATTGCCAGGAGCAAAGTTCTTCTTCTTGCCAAACCAGCTGCCACTCTTCCTCCGCGACAGGCTAGGTGCCTGGCTGTTGATGGTAGCCGGCGAGCCCGGCCTATCAGACTTCAGGCTGTCTGATGACGACAGCGTACGAAGCCCCAAGAATTTTCGCACTGACGACGGTCGTCTCGATGTCGGGCTGGCGGGTGACAAGGTGGTGCTCGCGGCGTCGCTGTTGCGTGCCAGACGCGCCTGCTCCTCTGCCGTCGACTCTTCAGAAGCCTTGCCATTGGTGTCCCTGTGGTGTGGAAAGACGGCCGACATGGGCGTGGGATGCGACGAGAGAGGACCCTTGCCTGGTGTGGGTGGGCGAGGCGTCTCTGGCGGCGTCTCTGGGGGAGCAGGAATTGATGTGCCATCGGTCAGGGAGAAGTTGATGGGAGTGAGCGTGAGCGGTTTGTACGTGCCAACCGCCATGATGGAAACGAGTCGCGATGGAAGGCTGCTTGTGGTTGTGGGCGCAATGAGCGAGCGCAGGGGCGATGGTGTGGAGTAAGCGGCGGTCGAGATATACGAGAGTCGCAAAAGCCGCAAACAGGTGGAGGCTCAGGAGGTGCTTTGGAGTGGAGAGAGCGTCTTGGCCAGGCTCTCACAGAGACAGAGCGTTGCAGGGGGCGCGGATGGGGCGCTTGGACGTCGACGTTGGCTCTGCTGCATCCCCAGTCCAGTGCACAATCAGAAATCAGGCGTACACACGCGGAGAGCAAGACAACACGCGCGTCCCCACAGCCATTGCGCGACTGCTCAACTCAATTCCCGCCCTTCCAAGCATTATCACGGCAGACGCCCGGCTTGGGGTCTCGCATACACACGTGAACCACACCACACTGCAAGGGAACGATGGTTGATTAGCCTGCTGCCCCAATCTGGAAGCTGCCGCGGGCCGTTAAGAGTCAGGGTCAAGGGTCGTTGTGCTATCCATGTGAGGATTCAGGGCCGTCTTTCACCCTTGTACACTTGCAAAGTCAACGTTGCTTTTTCAAGGCTACAAAGACAAGGCAATGCACGTCTCATTCATTACGACCAGGTATCATTTCACTCAGACTACTTATATTAACACCACGCACGCCACACATCACAACAAGCATGTGCCTCCTTATCTGGTCTTCCGTTGCTGCATCTCATCCAGCTCAGCAATCTCGTCCAGCAGCTGGCATGTTTCCTGAGGGTTGGCTATCCAAGCTGTGGTGCAAGCCAATCGAGCCTTGAAGTCATTTGCCCCTGCACTCAAGAATTGATCTCCCACATGCAACGTCTTTCCTCCCTCAATGCCACCAAAAATGCGCTGGCAGGCTAGAACACCCCATGATTTATCTCCAATATCTACAAAGACATCATTGCCACCTAGTCGACAGTCAGCGGCACTGTACCAGACTCCTGTCAGCACACTTACCGTTGAAGGCACAGAAAGGCAGCCGTTGGCCTACTTCGGACATTTCCTGTTGTACATGAGTAGCTGAAACGCAATGGGTAGATTCAAGACTTGTCGTACCAGTATCTTTTGTACGATCAACACGGTTTCTTCCAATGTCTCGCGACAGAACTTGTGGCCCTCTTTCGGGATAATTCCTACAGCTCGTTCCTTGCGGACCACAATGGCCTCCATGCGCATATTCCGAACAGTCTCTTTGAGTGAAGCTTCGGCAATATCGAGCAACTCGGTAATGTCTGGTTCGGTCCATAGCATCATCTCCTTTAGCAGCCACTCCTCTCTAGGGACTAGTCTGAGAAGGTGAGGACTATTCGCATCGAATTTGAAGCAGTAGTTGCTTTCGCCACCAAGGACAATAAGACTCTGTTTGGCTTCCAAGGAAAGCTCTGATGACTGGATAGCAGTCAATAATCCAAATAGCCGTTCGTAGTATCGTTTGGCCTCTGTGTAGCCTGCCGCGGTTACAATTCCAATTTTCGACCCACGTTTCATTAACCGCAGAATCTTCTCTATCACAGGGTTATCTGGTGTCAAGCACATGCCATCGTCATAGAGAGTGACGTCTCCATCGAACGTGACCAGGTCAAGTGGCCCATTACGGACTAGAGTCATGACTTGGGCAGTGTTCAAAACGAGTCGAACATCGTTGAATGAGGGGGGCACAAAACGCCGATAACTAATGAATCTGCGTTGGTCTTGCCATATGAATGCATCATGTAGTGCCAATGATGTGAAGAAATTGGCAACTGATGGAACAAGGAGTTTGAGTTTCGATCGGTCTGGCTTTCCGGTTTTCTGGTGTTCAACTACGGGAAATGAAATGAGCAAAAGTCTCGGGTGAGGGAGACAAAAGAGCTTCGCGGACTTACTGTGATCGTTTATAATCTCTTCGACATCACGGAAGATTTCAGCATATCTTCGTTGCGCTATACTTGACTGGACGTCAACAGACTCCCCGTTTGGCTCAAAGACTGCTGTAGGCTGCGAGTGTAGCACGAAAGGAACTGCCAAAAGACCCTTGAAAAAACCGGATTAGGTCCCATTGTGCATTTGAAAGTATATATGGCATACCTTGATCCATTCAATCTAAAGTGACTCATTAGCTACTGTGTCAGATATTTTGGGGCAAAAACTTACAAGTTGATCCCTGCGATGAGTCTTATGTATGTTTAGTGAAAGTAATGCAATATTTGATGAATGATTCACCTACCTTTAAAGCATCTATATATCAAGACAGTTAGCGTTGTTTTAGGACAGCTCCCAGGCCCAAATGCATGGAGCTTGGCTAGGGTAATTTTACATACATTCGACTCTGTATCTTGTGGTCATCTTGCAAGCACTCTGGTTGGTAAAGGAAGAGAAGAAGTAGGCAAAGGGTCGGTGAGCTGTCACCGTGACCTTAAGCTGCTGTCCTTAGTTCGTCGGAAACCGCCGCTAGCCGCAGAAGGAAAGGCCAATATGTGCACGTGAAGGGTTATATTGACAGGTTAGCTGCGAGGAGTATTGGATCCACCGCAGAGTCTAGGTTCATGTGGATTGTTATACAATTGGCCGGGTCTGATTGAAGTCGCCATATGCAAAGCTCCCCACCTGCAGCGTGAAGGTACCTGCAGGTAATAAAGCTCTTATCGATAAGCCGAGCTTGACCAACCAGTCGCGGGCGTCGAACAAGGGTTGTTGCTCATAAGCAAAACACCTCCACCCAACACAAAGGGTCGCACACTTTCTCGGCACTCACCCAGACACCATGTCCGGGAATGACTCCCTCAAAGATGTGACGCTGCGGCCTTGGCCGGCGCCGAAAAAAGAAAAGCTCAGCCAGTTGGACCTCTTGGAACAAATTGAGCAGCTCACGACTGAACGAGGCCATCTTCGCGACATCACCGAACAATCCCTCCAAAAGGACATTGATAATGGGCAAGATGCTCCAGAGGCGAACTTGGAGGGCGCCTCACCCATCAAACAAGAGAAGAAGGAACCGACCAAGGATGAACAACTCCGCGAGGTCTTCCGTACCCAACATGAGATGGCGAGCCATTTGGAGTGAGTTTAGTGATTCTGCGCGATAGCTCAAGACTAAGGAAACAGATGGGCGAGGTTTGCTGCAAATAATGCTATCGATATCCTCTCCCTAGTCCTCTCTGCAGATCCAAAACATCGTCATCCACAATCTTTCAGCGCTACCTTCCGTACAGAAGGCATAGAACAAGGCATTCCTTATGGATCATTCGGGGCAAGCAGAGAAGACCACAACCAGCACGTTCGAAAGCCAGATGAAATCAAAGGCTTACAGGACTATGACCAGCGACAGGAATTGGTGGCTAAAGGGTCTAGAATGGAAGCGCTCGACACCGCGACAGACGAGATACTCAAAGCTGCGAAGAAATTAGAGAGGGAAGTTCGTAGGGAAACAAAATACTGGCAAGAGATAGTTTCCATCTCCGATAAAGGCTGGCCGCTGCATAGGCTCCGCCAGAATGCACGCAACGTGCCTTTCGTTGTGCGTTATGGGCTTCCTGAAGGTAAGATATATGGTATCTTCCTCACAAACTTGACTAACACCGTTGCAGCTAACGATCATTTCAAAGCCCGCGGAGTGGCTCCTCTACGGATGCATAAAGACGGTAGCATCATTCTTGACCCTGCACTTGCACTCAAGCCTAAAACTTTACGCGTAAGAGTCAGTGAGAATGGAAAAATTGTGGGGTCATCGCGCCTCTCCCTCGAAACTGAGAAGGCTATCGCCCTTGAGAAGACCATAGAGCTCGCTCGAGAGTCCCTTTTCGAAGAGGAGCTTTACCATGAAATGAGCCTAGAGACACGGCAACTCCTTCCCTATGGAGTTGAATTCCGTGACTCAGTAATATGCTTCAATGTCCCTGGAACTGAGAGCCTGAGAAAACAAAGAAAGATTTTGATCGATTGCATCCCCCGCGATGAACGTATTCCCAATGATGAAGAACATTGGAATGACTGGCTTGCCCAAAATGTTGCCGAAGGACTTCGCATGCTCCTCGCCCATGAGCATAGTATGCGACTTAGTCGCCGATCTCAAATACCTCCTCCACTGACCAGCAAAAAACGGGACAAACCCCAGCCACCCATTCTTAGAACATTGGTCGCAATTATCAATCATTTACAAGGAGTAGATTCGCTTTACGAGTACCTTGAGGATGTGGCTGCAACTTTGAACAATGCTGGACTCGCCGTGACCTTGGAAACTACGCGTGAGAGCTCCTGGGCCGAGCTGGCCAAAAAACTACAAGCGCCTTCGAAGAGGGAGCTGTCAGCAAGCGATCGATTACTAGAAACTTTCATGAAGCCGTTTGTAGGCCACGCTTCACTATCCATATCTTTCCCGAGTGGTGCGCAACCGGAAGTGTTGACTGTATCAACACGCACTGTAATTGGAGTACCTACATTCGGGACTGAACATAAACTTTCACTTCCATCATCAATGGCTTCTGATCTTGGCTTGTTCTCCAATCAAAGCTTCTCTCCTGATGGGGAACTCAAATCTTACCTGGATTGGGTTCTCTCACTACATATTGCGCACCGGCAATTGAAAGCAGACTTTCATCCCCGAGTGACCGTAAAGCACCACGAATCTGGAGTCATTATACGAAGCGCGAATGGGAAAAAAGGGCCTGTAAGCGACTGGGACATCGTAGTGAAGATGGAAGACGGTGACCTGAAACTATTTGCAACGCCGACGAACATGGAGCAAGTGACAGAAGACTCTCAGCAGACCAGTACCTGGAACAAGGCAACTGGGGAGATGTCCATGAAAGACAAGGTGGCAAGCTGGGTTGGATAAGTGACGTCGAGTAAAGTCTTGTGAATATTCGATTGGAAGTATCAGCCGTAGGAAAGAAAAATCCAAGAAAGTTTTCGCGCTATTTCATTGTGTACCTGAAGTCAATTCAATCGACGGCGGGAGGTTCCATTGCGGGGTAGCTTGTCTCTAGTTTCCTATCCCTGCGCAATGGGAAGATCTTCATCTTGACCCCGATTTGTGACATGTACATGACGTGAAGACTTGAAGAAACTGAAATAGTCCCCAGTGTGTAACGTACAGCCAAGATCTCGTTGAGGTCATCGCTGCTATGTGCTGAGTATGGGATGTATATAGTTATGCATGGGTTCAAAAGTGGACGAAGCAGTGATCTTTCACTTGATATTGTATGAACATGTTGTCTCAAATACTACTCATATTGAGCGCTGTGCTGCCACCTCTCATTAATACGCAAGAATTGCTTCGTGATTCAGGCATTGCAGGCCAGCCTCTTGAAATTGTTCACTTGTACAACGATCAATGGCCTACTGGTACATCAATTCTAGTCGAGGCAATTGCGCAGCTCTAAAATAAGACTCTAGGGATAACAGTATCACGAACCGGTCGAAAATTCTCAAACTACCCAGCAGGCCTAGATTCCAACAACACCAACAATGGCGCCAACAACAAATACCAAGTCGCCGAACTGACCAGCAACTCCACTGAAACCCCCTACCCAAACGCCGAAATCAACAACCCCCCAGGCGGAGCAATCAACTACACCACCACCCCACCCACCGGCGCAAACCACCCCTCCCACCTCATCGCCGTACAAAGCGTCGTCCTCGACCCCAAAGACCGCCTCTGGATCCTCGACACAGGCCGCCCCCTCCTCCCCTCCGGCACCCTACTCCTCGCCAGCCCGGGCGGCCCAAAACTCCTCTGCATCGACATCACCAGCAACACCGTCGTCAAAACAATCGTCTTCCCACCCACAGTTGCATATCCAGACTCCTACCTCAACGACATCCGCTTCGATCTGCGCCCCTCCGTATCCCCCGCTGGCCAGGGCGTAGCGTACATCACCGACTCCTCCAGCGAAGGCCGCAACGGCATTGTCGTTGTTGACCTGGGCACTGGCGAGTCCTGGCGCCACCTGGACGCCGTGGCTGAAGTGCGTGCGGAGCGCGGCTTTGTGCCGTATGTCTGGGGGAGGCCGCTGTATTACATGCCGGGGCCTGGATTGCCTTACTCGACGATTCCGCTGGGGAGTGATGGGATTGCGTTATCTGCGGATGGGGAAGAATTGTACTTTGGGCCGGTGGGGGGGAGGGGGTTGTTCAGTGTTCCGACGGCGAGACTGAGGGATAGGAGTGCGCAGAGTGAGTTGTTGGCGCAGGCGAGTGTGGTGAGTAGGGGGCAGAGGGGGGTGAGTGATGGGTTTGAGACGGATTCGAGAGGGAGGGTGTATATGGGGAATATGGAGCAGAATGAGGTGGGGTTTTATGAGCCGGAGACGGGGATGATGGATGTTTTGGCGAGGGATCCGAGGATTAGTTGGGTGGATACTAGTAAGTTTTCTTCGATTGGAAGTTGTGTGAGTGTTGCGCTAACGGTGCGTGTGATGTAGTGTCTGTTGCGAGTGATGGGTATTTGTATTTCACGGATAATCAGTTGGCGTTTAGTAAAAGCTTTTACCCGGGTACGGATAGAAGGCAACGGCCGTTTGTGCTGTTTAGGGTCAAGTTACCAGGGAATGCAACGAGGGTGAATTTGCAGTAGTGGAAGAGCTTTGATACATCTAAGGATATTGTATCAGAATAGAATGAAGGGGTATCTATTGTCTTGTCTTGAGTATTGTCTATCTAATAAGTGAGGGCTTTGTCCATTGTGGATATCATCGCCTCAACTGGGAAGCAGTGACATAGTTTTCGCGTACTCAGCTTGTGTTTGCAAACTTCCCAGCTCAATAGTCTTCTCTTTCAAAGCTTTTGTTCTTTCAGCCAAAAGAAGCTTCAATTGAGCATTTTCTTTTCTCAAGTTGTAGATTTCTAAATCGGATGCTGATACTGTCTCATGAGCTTCTGCAGTGTGATCAGCCATGAGCACTGGGTCAATTTGGGCCAGACCACCATCTTCTGTAGGTGACGATTCAGGTTGCTCTTCCCCACCCTGCTCATATGAGGTAACAAGCTCTGCAACATCATGCTCCTCTCCGTCTGTTGAATCACTCTCTGCGTCTTGTGTTGGCTGAGCGGCTGTTTGTGTATCTTCATCACCACTATTAATGCCATCGCCGAGTTGTTGGCCAGCTGCCTTTCTAGCTCTCTTGATTTCGGCTCTTATATTGTAAACATCTCGTTTGAAAATGTGTATCCCTGGGAGCCGCTCCTTGAGTACTTCTACAGTTCTGCCCACCCCTCGATCGCGACCCTGGCTTGGACTAACCTTACGCAGCATTTCTTGCTCGACGATTTTCCAGACCAGGCCACCACGTTCGAGGCTGTGACTGGGCAGCGGCTGGGTAACATCTTCGCCATTCTCGTCACCTTGTGCTTCGTCTTCGTTGCTCAAGGTTGCCTTGCCCATCTTGGCCAATTCTTCCTTCGCTGTAACACCGCCCACGCCAATTCTGCCACCTACAACGCCCCATGTGCGCTTTCGCTGCAAAGCCCAGCCTTCACTAGGCCGCCCAGGGTGGTTGTGTTGTGATTCACCAACGCGCAAGAGCCACGAGCCATCTTCCTGTCTCTTGCCCTCTACCCACATGCGACAGCCTGTCTTGTAGCTCACCCTGTTCTTGCGCACCCTCGTCTCGGCCGTAAGTTTATGCGTATTCTTTGGCTTGCCATAGCAGACACAGGCCAGCTTTATGCGAGAGCGATTCTTGGCGGTGGTATTGATAGAGAGGGCGTAGCCATGCTGCGACGCGTGCGACTGGGCGTAGTCGTGGAGAGCTTGCCAGGAAGCATGGAGCGAGGGAGCAGGTGGCAGCATATCAAACTCGCCTTGGGCTAGCTCATCTTGGCTCGGCGTCTGCAACTCCACTTCTGTGTTGTCTTCCATGTAGCCATGTTGTTGTATCGCCACAGCGGCCTGTTCCAGGGCATCGACATTTACATGGTCGCGGGCATCTGACTGGCTGAGCTGCTCGAAGCCCGGCTCGGTATGCGCTGAATCAGCCGGTATCGATGCTGGGAATCCAGCATATGTCGACTCGGAGCTATCGTTAGAATTGTACGGTATTGCTTGGGGGTTGTGGTGGTTGTTGCGAGTGCGGGATGGGGCAGCCATCCTTTTATGGAGCCGTCTTTTCCCCTCCGTTTCCAAGATGCAATGTCGCGCAGGGCGGGGTCAGGGATGCTAAACCACTTCGTATGCCAGCAAGCGAGTATATCTCGACTTCCAATCACAAGACTCGAAGTTTGAATGATGGAATTGTGGGTTGGTGTATTCAAGAGTAAAGTGAAATGGTTTGGATATTGCTTGATAAAGGGAAAACACCGCATCAAATGCCTTCTAGGCAGGTGGGTTCCATGGTTGGAATACCGCACGTGCTGAAGATCAACTCCTCAACGTCACATCCACCCACATGTCTCGAATCTCCCACAAGCCCAGCGAGTTAAACGTCTTCCAAGGCTGTGTAGGGTCGGTGAGGGCAAAATCAAAATGCCTCAATAGCTCAAAAACACATTTGTGCACTTCGATGAGTGCAATGTTGCGTCCCAAACACACCCAACGTCCATACCCAAAGATCATGTCATTGGTCTTGATCATCTTTGCGAGACGCTCCTTTCCTGCCGCAGTACTATCTTGATTCAGCCATCGCTCGGGTCGAAACACTGAAGCGTCTTCTCCATAAAGCGCTCGATTGTTGCGATGCATGCTCCATGCTGAGTAGCCAATCAAAGTACCACCAGGGATGAAGTGCTCCTTTCCGTCAACAGTGACTACATCGCCCTCATCCGGAGTTACGCGAGAGAAAATGTTTACAACTGGTGGGTGTACCTGTGGGTTTGAATAAGTCAACCTGCAGCTGTAGTAAGAAAAGCGCACTTACTCTCATGCCCTCTCGCACAACGGCACCAAGATAAGGTAATCGACGAGCCTCATGGTCAGAGATAATTCCTGGAGAAGCTGGAGCGATCCCCGCCTTAATTACCTCATCAATCTCCGCCTGTAGTTTTCTGTACACTCGTGGGTGACTGATTACATAAAGCAAGATGCCGCGGATTGCTGCTGCTGTAGTGTCGGACCCTGCCAAAATCTGTTCAAAAGCTTCCTGGAAAAGATCATCGCCAGATATGCCATTCCTAATGAAGGATGCAATCATGTCTGACTTTTCTTCGGTAGATTTTGTTCGCCTTGCATCTACCAGTTTTCGCGCTTCAGCCATCATCCTTCCGAAACCAGAGACATCTTTCTCAGAGGGACTGATAGCAGGGCCAATGACGGCAGTGTCCTTCATCCATGCAAATCCTAATGCAAAAGCCGTGTTGCCAATTTTGAGACCTTCCTCAGATGCTTTCAGATAATCTTTCTCGTCATTGTCTGCCACGAGATTGCCAAAAGCCTGGCCGAGGCCAATGTGGGAAATCACATCAAGTGTGAAGAATGGTATCTTTTTGGAAAGGTCCATGGGTTGAGAGATCTTGTCTGAAGCTGGTGATGCAGCGTACTTGCGCACCAGGTCCATGAGCTCCTTCACATGAAGGTCAATTGATGGCTCAAGGGTTGGATTTTCTTTTCCAGAATACTAAATATGATTAGCATTTGGAGTATTTCATGTGGGTCATATGTTTACCCCAGAGGCCATTTTCTTCCGTCTGGCATCGTGCCGATCGTTGTCACAATCTGTGAAAACATTGTCTTTGCCAGGCTCGAAGCGTGCAGCATGGTAATACCACGGTGATCTACGATATGGCGATCTGACTGCATTGATCTTGGCCCAGAAATCGGGATCGCTCGTAATCAGATGATTTGGCGCAATCTTCGCAATCGGTCCTTCATCGTCGTCTCAGATTACACTCGTTGAACTTGCTTTTGATAGAACTTCACGTACCATACTTCTCAGTGACATCACCATAATATTGATATGATTTGCCGGCAATTGTGGCTTTGGAGTGCTTCCACCAAGAAATGCCAGCCGTAGCTGGCCCTTTGAAGTGCCTCAGACGCCAGTACTCGCGCAATCGGCCCAAAACGAGATATGCAGTCAGCAGAAGAACGATAAGAACCAATCGCGAGAGGACTACGCCCAGGGCATTGGAGGTATCGTATGCCATGGCTTTCGGCTGATCTTGTGGATGTCACAAATGCTTAATCGAACCTCTGATCCGCTGTGGTTGCGATACGAAAAGATGGCACTAACTACTGACACCCCGCTTAACCCCCTCCCCACCGGAAAGCACTCCACCTGTCCACTTTGACGCTACGAGATTGTCCACTAACCTTCTTTGAGACCAGGCAAATCTAGAACAATGTCTTGTGTTTTTTTCTAGACGATTTTTGGCAATATGATTTCAGTTTGCATGTTGCTCCATCTTAGACTACCTGGGTATCATCCTTTGTAGGCCTGGGCCCATGGTATCGATATTCTTTTTGACCAACAGCACCGTGGCTTTCGTATTGCTCGTATTATGAATTGTGGCAACCAAGTCATTATCCGAAATAACAATAGTGATGAGTGGAATGTGAAAGCTTTCTTTGTTGTAAACTATCTCAGGGTCTAGATATGCTCCGCCACCCGCCATTATGGTTAGCCCCTGAACGCGCGCCAGGCACGGACGAATCATGCATCGGTGATCAGCATCTTGTATATTGCCACCAACCTACATCTCGATCACCACAATGCACACCCTTTACACTATCCGTCCCTCACCGGGAGAAGGGCTTGGCTGCTTCTCGACTCTGCCTATTCCAGTTGGTACACTCATTCTTCAAGAAACGCCTTTATTCAGTGTACCTGAGCCTCGCACGAACTCAGCCGTTGCATCCGCCTTTTCCATCCTTACCAAAGATCAACAGCAAGAGTATCTCGCCTTGCATGCTGCAGATCCCACAAAGCAAGGAGACGAACTTGTTGTCGACATCTTCAACTCCAATGCATGGCAGACGGGCTCTCGCACGTCCATTTGCTGTTTAGCTTCACGGTTCAACCATTCTTGTGTGCCAAACGCTACTTTTGCCTGGAACTCACGACTGTGCCAGATTACTGTCCATACAATCGTCCCAATACCAGCTAATACACAAATCACCCTGAGCTATGAGCGTCCCTATCAGACGAGGGCATTGCGACATCAGAAGCTACTAGCATACGGCTTTGTGTGCTCTTGCACAGCCTGCGAGCATGACGCTGCAGCTAGCGACATCCGGAGAGCGCGCATGACCGTTCTGGATGCCAGGATCCGATGTAGGCGGCGGCAATCGTGGTTGTCTCCGAAGCCGAAGGCCGCATTGGAGTTAGTCAGACTGCTACGAGAGGAGGGCCTCATGGGAGAAGCGCTTGGCCTGGCATATCATGAGGCTGCTATTGGCTGTGGAAAAATTGGCCGAACGGATTTGGCAGCAAAATATGCATTGAAAGAGCTGGATATTTGTATTGTGTGCTTCGGCGTGAACTCTCCGTGCGTGGACTCTACCAAAGCTTTCTTGCAACAAATGCGAGGAGAGGTCACTGACAATGAAACATCTTTGAACTGAATTTTCTTTTCACACTTGGAAATACGATCTCGATTGCAATTTCAAGGCGAGTATATAGTGTAGTGATCGTATATTATGCATTAGAGCTAAGTCTATAATGATAGGCTATGTAAAGTGATAGTGTATGTACCAGTCGTCTCTAGATTTCTAAATCTAATTTGAATGAATATGTGCTCAACAGCTCTAACTTTTAAAACGAATGGGGTATGGGATGACAACAATTAGAAAATCGCTGAACCAACAATAGAACAATGTTGCGCAGAACAAAGAAATGCTAGCGCGAAACTAGCACATCTTCATCGGAAGGACGCTACTTGGGAGTGGCGCAGACTGCAGATTGAAGAAACTCTGTCGTCGGCCCGAGTAGTCCTCGATCTTGACGTCCTTCAATTGATCCAAAACGCTCATGTCGAGGCCGACCTGATCGACCGCCACAAGAATTCCAGAAAACGCGTTCAGATATTCTTTGTTCCAGTTCGTGTCAGTATCCATCCTTGGCACAAAGTCTAATGATTCGGCTGCCACTAGAGGGTCGGCAAACTCAACATAGACGTCATACTCGCTCAGAAGCGTGCGAATAATCGCAGCGCCCGGTGAATTGCTCATCACGCTTTGGCCTCGCTTGAAGCCCACGCCAACGACTAGTATGCGAGGGCGGCTAGCCCTGACAACTGCACCCGAAGCTGTGAACGTCTGTTTTTGTGGAAGAGCCTCATAGAAGCGCTTGGCAACGTCAGCGGGCCGTTGCCACGACTTCTGCGTTGCTTGTTCTAGAAGCGGCATTGAGCAAGTAGAGAGGAGGTAGTATGGGTTGACTGGGATGCAGTGGCCACCAATACCTGGTCCAGGCTTGAAAGGAAGATAACCAAATGGCTTTGAGGCGGCGGCCTGGCTGACTTCGAATGCATCGATACCAAGTGCTGAGCATGCATCGGCCATCTCGTTGGCGTAGGCGGCGCATACCATGCGTTGACAATTCTCGTACAACTTGGTCATCTCGGCTACCTCCGGCGATGAGACGGGGAGCATGTTGTTGAAGACGCGGCCGTAGAGTTCACCAATAGATTCAAGTGACTCGGCATCAAGACCGGAAACGATTTTTGGAATTTCTTCAAAGGCTGGGGCAACTCGGCCGGGGTCGACGCGCTGTGCATTGATTAGTTTCAAGTCTTTGATTAGGGTGAAGAGTGAACATACCTCAGGTGACATGCCGACCTTCAAGTTCTTTGATGCCATAAGTGGGCCTACAAGCTGGCGGGTCATACCGACAGCAACAGAGCTCTCGACAACTACCGTTGATCCTGGCTTTGCATATTGCTCCACTGTGCTGATGGCACTGCGAAGGTATGTAGTATCGATAGTCTTGTCGGCCTTGAGTACTGTTGGTACGGCAATCAGGATATGTGATGCTTCGTTGATATCAGAGGCTTCTGAAGTGAATCGAATGGGAAGACCCTTGAGATCCTCGGCGACAGCTTGTAGTCTCTTCTCGCTCAAATCGAAGGCCACAACTTGGTAGTGTCGAGCAAAAGCCTCGACAAGATGTGTACCGACATATCCAACTCCAATGACAGCTACAATAGCGTCTGGTGTCACTGAGCTAATGCTTTCAGTTCGGGCTGGAGTATCCACTGACCACCCAACCTCGCTGGTGGTGTCTAATGCTGGAGAGTCTGAAGGTGGTGTAAGAGGTGCGGCTGCTGTGATGGTGACGGTTGGTAATAGAGACTTCTTAGTCTCGAGCTGTGAAACAAGTTTGCTATGGAAGTTATCCATAGTGTTGAACTGCATCATCTTTGCTGATGGTTCCAAGATGGTCTTAACAATTGAACGATAGAAAGTCTTGGAATAAAAATGTTGAATTGTTGAATGAGAGAAATTGAACGACAGGAATTGTGAAAACTTTTTGAGTGTGCAATCGATCGGAGTCTTATATTTTCATCGCAGGTGAAGAGTTTTAGACTGAGCTCGGTGACCCCCGGTCCCCCCGGTCCCCAGTCATTGAGCCTCAGGTAGAAGGCTCTCCCGCTTGGGATAGTGCCATGGCTAGTAGCCTCGCTTGCCATGACAGGCCTTTGACCTGAGCTGGACCAACTCAATCAGTATGAGTGCGAGTACACTAGCCCAGCCTCGATCCAGGTCGCATATGCCGTCCACTCCCTATCGGGTGCTCCGGCGCTGTTCTCGGACACGGTGATGCGTGTTCATCCGCCGAGTCAACTCAAATCGCACGGTAGGACAAAGCATGGCTCTCGCACGTGTGGATCAGTGACGTTCCAGGTACTCAGAAGTCTGGATGAAGGCTTTTCATGAGCCAGACCCAGGAGTTCAGAGTCCAGCCACTTCCTTGACTCGAAATGGAAAATCTGGCGCGCTCGCGAACGAGGCTGGATTCGTCCTGGAGCCTCTATCATGGAGAGGCCCGTATCAAAGTGACGATCAGCAACATATCAACTCAATCAGGAAATCAGATCACTGGATCTAGACACTCGAGTAATCTCACGTGAACTTGATTGTTTATGAATTCAAAAGTATCATGCGATAGAAGCACCACTGCCATGATACTCCTCATCACCTCGACTGTTAACCGAGGACTCAAGACATCGCTAATAGCAAATATGTACTGTTTTCAGTCTCGGACATTGTAGGCGGCATCTTGAACGCTTGCCAAGCTAACCTTTTTTACGTATGGGTAAAGGTAGTTCCTCAGAGAATTCGGGTCAAGTTGCTCGTTCTTTTCTGATTGATCCAAGACGTGACCCACATGAATGACGCGAATTGTCCGCGAAGCATCAATAGTATAGTCGTTGAGAACTTGTGCCATATTGGACACTAGGGCATTATAAATGTGGCGGTTGTTGTAGTCTACCTAAAAGGGGATAGTGGATTACTGATTCTGCATATTTCGCGAGCTTAGACCTCTCGGTATTCTCAATCGGTCGTTAGGGTACAATTCACACGTACATGCCGTATTCGCCTCTCCAGTTGGGGGCTAGGTCCGGCATCGATGGCAGATCGAACCTGAACGCAGAACTATGTGGTTCGCAATCGGTGGTTCGGTAGCGTAGCCGAAAATATAGTATTGGTGTTGGGGTAATAGCTTTCATTGGTGTGAGTTAGGCGTGCCACGATCTGTCAAACGGCGCCTTGGCCTTTTCACTGAAAACGGAGGCCACGGCAACAACATCAGTATTTTCTCACCTGATACAAACAACACCTTATCTCTTACAGCTCTCGGACTTTGGGGACTCGCGGATGAATACTTGCGAAGGTACAACGATTTCGTACGAGTGTTGTGTCTTTGTCTTATCCCAACCAAATCACATCGTGCATAGCCTCTTAAGGGACCATTGTTTCTCATCAATTTAGTGCAATATCAAGAATATGCAAGCTTTTGCCTTGATTCTGATAGAACGGACCGTGCTTTTCTCCTTCCGCCAGCGGGCCTTTTTCTCCGCCAGTTAGCCAGAGGTTGTGCACGAAGAGCTAAGTCTAGAGTGGCCATGTAGGTCATTAGGGCCGGAAACGGAAGCCAAGCATTTTGCCAAGGTGAAAGCTCAGTGGCGGAACACTACATTCATTGTGTTTGGTGGGGTCTAACCTTAGTTTATTTTCCGACTTACCCAATTTGTGGTAGTAGAATTTATGCTTATTTCGAAATCCCATCAACATAGCCATCACCTTCGCCTACACCGACCGATCGCCTAGCTTATCCGGATTCGGGAGTGCACAGATGGCAAGCTCGGGCCATACTCCCGTTGGCTCTACCACTGGTTCGCATACAACGCCTCTTACGCGGCAAAAACAAAATCCCCAAATCCCAAAACGGTGTCGATGAATAATTCAAACTTGTTCAATATATGCTTCCTCGTGATCGAGGGCTCGACCGAGCGCAAGTCACCGCTTAGGATCTAGTCACACTCGTGTTTGCAAGATACGTGTTTGCTGTCAGAAATTTCCACTCTGTTTTAGCTAGCTAGGCCTAGAACAAAATACACTAAATCGGTGTTGACTTTACCCTCTATGTTTTCTCTTGACTTTGCCTCGTCTTGTTGAGAAAAAAACACTACTTACATGTTGCTATTGCCCTCATAAAGACTTGGCTTTCACCACAACATACAGTCTCTTTTGTTAACCGCTCCATTGAGAGCCTCTTCAGTACTCACGATGCCTTCCTCTACAGAGTCTGTACGGCCTTCTACAGCTGAGTCGACAGAGTCATCCCAAAGTACTTCCCCTCAATCAACTCACACACTTCCTTCACGGCCTCCTACGGCACAATTGAGTCCACCTTCCTCCTCACATGGATCTGCAAGCAATCGATTGCCGCCTACATCTTCACATGGCGCTGCAAGTGTGTCAACTAGAGGCACAATTGGCTCTTCTGCAGGACCTACTATCTACCAGCAATCATCGGTAGCTTCCTCGAAGTCTTCAGTAGCACGTTCATTCAAGTCACCTTCTGCTTCATCGACGTTTTACTTCATCAAGAAGCCGCCCATGGGCGATGAGGGCACTATGCCACTCGGAGAGAATGTAGACCCAGAAGCTGTCAAAGAGTTTCTCGAACTTGCAGCGAAGCGCGAAAATGTCTATAAGCCAACTAAACTACGCGCTTATGGATGGAAGATATTCTGGCTTCTTCTCATTCTCTGCATAACATATTTTGTCTTCATCGGTATCCCACTCTGGGATGGATTAGTCTATAAGATCTGGTAAGTCACTGTAACATTATGCACCCTTTCTCTAAAGTCTAACCTATCCACAGGTTGTACGTCAAACATGGCAGCAATTTACGAAATGGGTTTCTTATCTTCTTCCTGTGGGGTTCTCTTACTGCCATACTACCGCTTTTCCTGGTCAAATTCGAAAAGAACCTGGAAGACTATGATCCCGAAAATCCTCCACCGAGGACCGACGCCTCAGAGACAGCTCTCCTTATCCCTGCGTATAAAGCCGCAGGTGCTCTTCCAGAGACGATTCAGCATGCACTAAAGATCTTCAAACCCAACCAAATATTCATCCTGGCAAATGGACCTTCACCAACGCCATTGGACAACACCGAAGAAGTGTGTAAGGAATATGGTGTGAACCACGCTTGGATACCGGTCGGCAGCAAGATTGTCGCCGAGTTCGTCGGCGTCATGCTAGCAAAGAAGTTCAAATACGCTTTGCTAATCGATGACGATGTTCATTTGCCACCCAATCTGCCCATTGTAACTGATCGCATCAGCGAAACAAAGGAATACGGCGCTACTGTCTGCATAGGATACTCCATTAAGAGTACTGGTGCAAATGGCTCGAAAGGAACCTTGATCCAACAAGCGCAAGATCTCGAATACAAGTTGTCTGGTTTGAGCAGATACTTCCAAGGAAAATTTGGAAGCGCTACATTCCCTCATGGCGCCATCATCTTATGGGACAGAGACATCCTAGAGAAGCTCTTCTGGGGCCACCCAGGTTACAAGATCAGTGAAGACTGGTACTTTGGTCACACTGCTCGGGTAAGAATTGATGTTTCTTTGATATTTGCCTAGCTTACAATTTTCAGGCTGCTGGTTACCGTATCGAATTCTGTACTCATACTTTTGTTGAGACGGAAACACCACCTTCACTGTTCATTCCAGTCAAGTCAACACGAGGCGGTTTTGGAGAAATGACTGTCTGGAAACAGCGTTTCTACAGATGGTAAGAACCTTCTGCATCTTCTTATTAGCCACACCAATTAACACAATCACAGGAATTTCTTCTACATATACCGCGTTGTCGACGATATGAACTACATTCTCTTTGCATGGCGTCTCGGCTGGCTTGAATGGATCACCAAGCTCTTCGTCTTTCTCGAGGTGTACGACACATTCATCTATTTCTCTCGCCCAATCCTGCTTCCCATTGCACTTTACCACTCCCCAGCCATGGTTGGCATTATGACGGCCGCTCTTTTGGGCGCATATGTCTTCGGCGCAGTCTTTTTCAACATGGTCCATCTTCGCTACAAGAAAGAGATGATCGCTTGGCGGGTTATCCCTGTTTACTTTGTCATGAAATTTGCTCTGGCAATTGTCAACACTCTCAGCGTATATTACTCCATATACGCATACGCAGATTACTTCTCCGTCGGACATCCTCGAGTTACTGAGAGCCTTGCGGCTGTGACAGCAGCAAAGACATGTTTGGACGAAGAAGCGGAAAAGAAACGCGTCCATGAAGAAATTAGAGAGATCTCTGAGACAGATGAAGAAGCAGAGATAACACCAGCACAGTCACTAGAGCTGGCGATTCCAGCACCTGCAATGGTTTCGGGTAACGCCGCGTAACCTTTTTCTAAAAGATAAAAACTTGGCCATATACTTGGAACTCTTCCCTTCGTCGCCATTGGCCTACTTACAAAAGTTCATCCACATATACCCAAATATACCCATATAACTTACGATTAATACGTATATTAATGACAATGCATATAGAATTATTATATTCTTATATTTGAAAATCTCTACTTTCAGTTCTGTTCCTATGCGAAATACTACTCTTGCATGCTGCCGCGGAGCCTCCCACTCCGCGGAACCTCGTACGAGGGTCCAAAATTGACAAAGTTGCTAACGCGAATGTACTTGTTCGAACAAAGAGACGAACCTTGAAAGCATGCTGTCATCGCATTGCAATGCATTGTAATGATTGCGACGGCTTTTTTACGTGATACGTTTGTTTGGCCAAGAGAAAGAATTCGTTCCCACGTGTATGGTCGCCTGGTAGCTGCAGTAACCATTGCCATGTACCTAGGTAGGTTGAGACAAACTTCATTAAGCTTTCAGCGATCCATAAATTCTGTCTTCCTTCTCGAATCGATGTCCAAGTCTACGGGTAGTGTTCCCACCTTTTTGTATCTCTAATCTTCAGTCCGAACTAGAGCCAGCCACCCAGCGCACGTAGCTAGGTGTAGCCCTCGCTTACAGACATCCGGCACCCTAGCCGTGTATTAGACCTAGAATCGTCAGGGAACGGCGCGATTGCGATCTTTGCAAGTTACAAAACTACCTGGCACCCTGGGTAAACTTTGTACCCAACATGTCGACTACTGGTGAAGATGAGAGGCCGGGCCCTTCAACAACAGCGGCTCCTCCCGAACCATCTCTACCCTCCCATGAAGGCGTTCAAACAATTTCTGTTGCTCCTACGCCGGGATCAGTGGAAGGGCCATTGGCGGGGTCTTCGGCTCCAACAGCTGCAGTACCAACCGAAGGACCCTCAGCGGGTGCCCAAGTAATCAACCCTGTCGTTGCAGCAACAGTACGTGAGAATACGAATTTCTTAGTAAAGCTCAAAGATACGTTCTATTTGCGTACCAACAGAACTACTGCACAAGACCGGAAATTGTACGCATTCTAAGAAAATGAATAGGATAGCACTACAGATGAATCCGATTCGGCTTATGGGGATGATGACCAATTGAGCGACACCACATCCATCTCATCAACGATTTGGCGACACCGCTACGAGAATGGCCGCCGATACCACAAATTCAGAGAGGGAGAGTAAGTGTCCTCCATATCTGAATGATTTCCAACCTCAGACTAACCGCAAACCAGATACTGGGGCCCCAACGACGAAGTGCAAAACGACCAACTCGACATAGCCCACCACATGTTCCTAATCCTGCTCCACCAAAAGCTCCACCTCGCTCCCATCCCCAACCCGCAACGCATCATCGACCTAGGCTGCGGCACGGGAATCTGGTGCATCGACATGGCCGACGAGCACCCTGGTGCCGAAATCACCGGCATCGACCTCTCCCCCATCCAACCCAGCTTCACGCCCCCCAACTGCAAATTCGAAATCGACGACGTTACCTCTCCTTGGACCTACCCTCCTGCGCACTTTGACTTTATCAACATCCGCGGCTTGTACGGCAGCATTGCAGATTGGCCTGCGCTTTATGCCCAGATTTTCGAACACATGCAGCCAGGCGGGTATTTGCACCAACTGGAAATGAGCATCCAATTCAAATCCGACGATGGATCTCTCAAGCCCGATCACGTGTTGTCGCAATGGTCGGATGTCTTCCACGAGGCGTCGCGCAAGTTCGGCAAGTCCTTTTACGAAGTGTGGAACTTGTCTACGTATATTCGAAACCAAGGTTTCGTGGATGTGGTGGAGCGCGTGTATAAATGCCCTGTTAATGGGTGGCCTGCGGATCCCCATATGAAGGAGTTGGGGCGGTGGAATTTCTTGCATATTACGCAGGGCGCTGAGGGGTGGGGGTTGTTTTTGTTGACAAAAGTTATGGGGTGGACGGTGGAGGAGGCGCAGGTTTTTATTGCAAAGTTTAGGAATGGGGTCAAGGAGAGGAAGGTGCATGCTTATTTTGAGGTGGTGGTTATTCATGCGAAAAAACCTGGGGGTGGCAATTGAGTCTAGTTAGGGAAGTTTTTGGATGAATGGAGACAAGGAGTATCTTTATACATATATTGGTATAAAAGTGAATTTCATGGTGGCGCTCGTTGAGAGAATCATTAGGGCATTATGTTATGTGCAAAGGTATACTGGCCGCAGCATGGGATATCAATCTAAACCAAGGAGTCTTTCACATCGATCTCTTCTTCGTCAACACTGCTTACGGAACCTGTCCTCCAGCATCCTTTGGATCAGGCAGATGGCTCACGCTCGGCAGATTGTTTACTGCCGCTGTACTCGCTTCCTCTTCCTCCTTTCTGTCTCTAATGATCAACGGCTCCTGGGGTACCTCCCTTTCTTGCTGCGCAGCTGCATCAGAAGGAAGTGGTTTGCGCTTAGGTACATCACCAAAGATTGAATCCGCATCTTCGTTCACGGATGATGCACTACTAGCACGTGCAGAATCAGCTTCTTCTGCTGCGAGACGCTCTTTCTCGAGACGTGTCTCACGGCCACGTTTATGGCAATACCAAAAGACGAACAAAAGTACTGGAAACGGTCAGCAATATTATCACTACATGGAACATTATGAGGACTTACGAAACACAGCCAGACTCATGATTAGGTTCGTCCCAGTTGCCAACATGGGGAAACGGAATTTGAGGAAGTTGACAATACTCCTTAGTGCTGTTGCGACTGCACCTTGAACAGTAACCAAAGACTTCAGACTTGGAATCGTTGGTATCTTGGAGCGCTTTCCCTTGCTTGCGCCAGCTGCTTGTTTAGCATCAAAACCGGGCTTTTCAGCGTTTGCGGCTAGTAGTTCTGGGCCAAGAGTTGCAGTCAGCTTCGCGGGCAAACTTTTGACCATATTTTGCAAGAATGGCGGCAGATTGCCGTACATCTTCTTCAGCTGGTTGTCATAATCTGTGAACAATTTCTCCAGGTCGTTGTAGGCGGTAGGCGCGCCATTGACAACATCCTTGAGCACTTGTGTAAACTTGTTGAGCAATTCTTCCGACTCTTTGCTGAAAGAAAAGACGCGGTTGTTGACAGCAGCCAAATTAAGTTGGTCGAGGACTTCGGTAAGCTCCTTGTCTTCCTTTTTTCGATCCTCGGCCTCTGCTGCCTTGGAAGCCTCAGCAGCAGCAAGCAAATCGTCTGCCATGGTTGCCCTTTCCTTCTCACTGAGTTTTGCGGTCTTATCTTTTGGTGGCTTCTCCTTATCGACACCTTTATCAGACTTCTTGAACCTGTCTATTGAGAAGTAAGACATGACACTCTTCTTCCTGTCTAGCCCTGTAGCTTTTTCTTTACCCTTATCGCTGGTATCGGTAGGCGGGCTCTGAGGCAGAGCGACCTTGTCTGCACCGTCCATTAGCGCATCCTGTGCATCTCTTCCAACCTTGTGCTCGCCTTTATCGCTGGTTGTTGCGTTTGGTCGGGTAGGGAGAGGGGGCGCATCTCCTTCTGGTTCTGAAGCGATGGCGGCAAGGCGCTCGAGGAATTTTTGGTCTTCTTCATCTAGCTCGGGCTCGGCAGATGTCTCGTCGACGGGTTCAGCGATAGTGGGAGTCGGCCGTCCTTGCTGAGTTTCGCTGGGTCCAGCAGCTATGGGCTCCTGTACTTTTGGCGCCTGTTGAGTCTGAGGCGCATCCTGGATCTTGGGCGCTTCTTCAGTTTTTGTGTCATCGTGAGATCCTAGATGCTTAGACTGTCGTCGCAGCTTCTGCAAATATGATGCCATGGTGGGAAGGTATGCGTAGGTAAGTTTATGGCTGTGCTTGTTTACAAAGAGACGCGTGTGAAAGGGTCGCAATGTTCTTAAGGTGGGGTATTCGAGATATGAAACAAGAGCTTAAATCGACATGTCAAAGAGGCGATCTTCCTGCAGGGTGGATCGTAACAATGTCGTCGTGGGCCATGCTACGCGCCCTGATTGTGGGGTCTGGCCAAGTGCGTCATAGGCAGGGATCAGGGTTCTAAATTTCCTAGTCTCGAGCATCAGTCACCGATAGCAAACGACTACGACCTCATGTGGACCCCCATCTCAATCTTGAGCCTATGTATAATAATTGATGACTTTTTGTTTCCTTCTAAAGGATGAATTCAACTTGTGGAATATTTGACTGGCTTTGATCAGGAACAATATAATGCTGGGCAATATTTTTATCGAGTCTCTAAGACCTCGACAACAGCCTCAAAGATGTGATTTAGATCCCATTGGACATTTATATGGAGCGTAGAGGATTTTCAGATAGAGTCCACACCTGATGCAATTGCCCTATTGCCTTGGAGAAATCATGTTTTGAGCATTTCACCTCCTAAGAGGTTCACCGCTCAACAATTTCACCTCCCATTTGGGACTGACAATACCAAAGAGCAGTGGCCCCATGACGGGAAGTGTTTCAGATTGGCTCGCTTGCTTGCGGAGAATCAATCCTATTGTTCTGCCTATTCGTTATTGTGACAATAGCTTGGTCCAATTTCACTCCCAGCCACCATATATCCTTCTCTCACTTACACTTTTTTCAACCTCAAACCTTTCTTCTGAATACTCACAATTCTACTCTCTTCAATTCTACACTCACATTTCTACACTCGCAGTTTTACACTCGCAATTCTACACTCACAATCTAAAAACGCCAGCAATCATACAGCATTCTGCTTCAGTTCTACAAATCCTACAATTCGTTCAACCCAACACCATGACTAACGACTTACTTCTCTTTGGAGGTATGTATCACGGATCGTATGTTTGTATCTAGCTGACAACAGTCTCAGGCGATGAGCCCTCTTATCAAGTCAATCTCAACGATGAAATTGACGACTTGGATATCACGGTTGATGGTGACAATGATGCGCTATCCGCTCAGCTGAACAATGTAAGGATTGCCACGACTTTCATAGATGCACATCTGACATTTCTTAGAATGAGAACGATGAGTTCAAGCTTGAGGCCTACAGCGACCTTGGCGCTGGCAAAGGCCCTGAAGAAGAGGGAGATGGTGAAGAGCCTGATGCCCATGACACAGACTATGACGATGCAGCCGTCGGCGGGAAGCGCAAGCGTGTCAAGCCATCTCCAGCTCCGCTCAAGCCTTCTGAAGTGCGCGGCAAGACTGGCAACGCAGATTCGTTCATCCTTGAAGAAGACATGCGCTTGGTTGTTCCTTCTCCGTCCCGTATCCCTGGCACTTTTGGCCGTAAGGATCGCAAAGAGGGAGAAAGCTTGCCTGCTTACCACAAGCGCGTCTCTCATGAGCTTGACTCCGATGATGAGTTGATGATGAGTATGAGGGAGAAGGGCTTCAGTGATCGACAGATTGCCGATAAGCTCGATACAGACGGCCGTGTCAGCTACGACGTGAAGTCCATCTCTACGCGTATCATGCGTATCCGTCTAGCACAGGCCGCCAATGTAGACTTTCTCATCAAGGAAGGATACAAAGAGTGGAAGTTTGAAGACGTAAGTTCTCCTACAATGACAACATCACTTTCATATGGACATCAGCTAACATGCTTAACAGGATTGCCTCCTCATCCAAGCCAACGCTCTTGCCGATATTGAGGTCAACTACGAGATCGAACGCCTCCGAGCATGGCGCTTCCGTAGAGTCTCAGAATATATGCGGCGCCTCGACAACAATGCGTTGTTCTCTGAGTCTGCTTGCCGCGAACGCTACAATTCCTTGATGGAAGGCAACGCCCGCATCCCCACTGACCTAGACGACAATCCTGAAGCCCGCCGCGCAGAGATGAAGGCCTACCGCGAATCTCGCGAGAAGATCCGCGCCAAAGAGCAAGAAGAGCAAGAAGCTCAGGAGTTGCTAGAACGCACTGAACGGGACAAGGCCAAAGTCCTCAGCGCCCAAAAGGCTGAAGAAGCTGCTGCTAAACGCGCCGAAAAGGAAAATGAGTCGGCTCAACGTGCTATGGAACGCGCTGCCGCCGCTCAAGCCAGAGCTCAACGTGCCTCTGAGAACTCAACCGCTAAGTCGCAGCGTAACGCTCAGATCAAGAAGCAGCAAGGTTCCAAGGTCATGGGCAAAGCTGCTGTCTCAAAGCCTGCACGCAATACTCGTTCCATTCCTACTGCCTCTGCTCCAGCCCCCGTTAAGGCCAGAAGCGCTGCGACTACCTCTACTCCCAATCCTCCTAAGGCCAGGAACACTGCTGTTGCCCCTACTCCACGCCCCGCTGCTAAGGCTACAAACACTGCCACCTCATCTACCCCAAGCTCTGCCAAGTCAGGAAACACTCCTACTCGCTCTACCCCAAGCCCTTCCTACATTGAAAAACACAAGCGCGTTGACCCACGTGCCTGCCTGTCTCAAGCCGACCTCACCCACATGTGTGCTGGACGCGGCATCGATGTCCGTGGCAAGACCAAGAATCAGCTCATTACCGAGTTGGAGGATCTCGACAAGGAGTGGAGCCTCAATGCGTTGAAGAGCATGTGTGCAAGGCAGGGCATCAAAAGGTGTGTTGACAAGGCGCAGATGCGGTATGCGTTGGCGATGAAGGCAGCTCGTAAGTGCAAGTCGTTCAAGGAGGATAGTGTGTCGGCTAGTGGCAGTGAGTTAGAGAGGCCTGCGAAGCGTGTTCGCAAGGATTGAGAGGCTTGAAGGGCTTCAGTGCATATTGAGATGGCTCTGTGCAGTTTGGTGGAGATGGCGCGACTGAACTTGACATTTGCTCGTGGGCAAAACGCACATTCGTTTTTTACAGTCTTGTCTCGTAGGATCATTCACGTATCACATCATTAAAGGATGATGGTATACGCTCATCAGCTGAGGTTCAGCTATTATAGGTATCTCGATCGCAGAACCTCAATATAAATTAGAATTATCCACATTTCCAAGTCCCTCACACACTGAAGTTTTGTCCTTTACCAGCACTCCCACTTCTGCCCACCCATTGCTACCAGACGATTGAACAGCTCATCCCTCAACGGCATAGCAGTCAATCTCGTTTCCTCGCCCCTACGATCCGTAATCACGATCCCATCTGCAACCTCTCTACCCATAGCCCAGCCAACCACCAATTTAGCCTTCCACCCAAATCCACCCACCTTCCTCATCTCCCGGACATCTCCCACGGGGATACTCCACAGCGGATGTAAATCCTCACGGTCTTGAGTACCAATCTTCTCGATCGTGCTGTCTGTGGAGAATGCAATCGATGGAATCGTCGCTTTGGTAGTAATATACAAGTGGCCCTTCTTTCCATTGAATCTGGACTTGAACTCCACAGGACCAGAAGTCATATCTACGTTCTTGGGGGGAACGGCACCGAGGCGGTTCTTCGCGTGATCTGAGCCCATAGCTGCTTTGACTTTGTCGGCACCAATAGTTGTTTCGACGCCGCCTTTGACGGTGGAGCGGAAGAAGTTCATGACTTTGTTACTCTTTTTACCGTGCTTTGAGCTTTTGGCGTTGTCGACGTCGTAACCGCCGGTGTCAAGGACGGCTGATGGGTCGTGGGCCATTGCTTCGTCGAGTTCATCTTTCGTCGCATTCAAAGGATAGTCCGCACCGGTAGCTCGTAGTTCCTGTTCGCTGATATCCACAGGTTTCTCAGGCGGTGGTTGGGAAATGTGAGGTGGAGGAGGGAGGGGCGCTTTGTTTGCTTCACCAATTCTGAGAAGAGTGATGGTGAGCTGTGCATTGGTAGGCACGCCTTTGAGCAGAGTGTTTCGGAGTTCAAGAAGTTTTTGCCAGTTGGGAAATTTGCTGTTGAGCATGGTAAGTACGCGCGAAATGATAGGGTCTCCAAAGAAACCGAATCCAACACCGAATGTTACGCCCTTCGTGAACATGTATGAAGTTACAAAGAGAGAGATCAGAACGAGAGGTGCAACCACCGCCGCAAGGCGATAGTGATACCTATTTTTGGGGAATGGAGGTGTTGGTTCGAGCATGCTGATCATTGTTAGTGGTGTCAACGTCATCATGTTGTATGGACTTACTTCGCGAAACGCTCCCAGGTGTCTGTGACATCGGCGAGACCGTGCATGACAGGACGCATTTTTGTCCACATGGCGGTCTCCATTGGTACTTTGGTCTTGTCATGCTTTCGATTTGGTGTAGCACCAGCAGTAACATCTTTGGCATCTGCAGCATTGACAGCGATTGAGGCAGGGTCCGGTACACTCCTCTCTTGAGCATCGCCTTCCGGCGGTTCTCCTTGAGGATGCTTACCAGTAGCGCTAGTAATAGCTACCGAAGCAATTCCGTTTACAAAGTTGGTCGCTTCCAACTCGACAGCTTCACCTTTGTGGTTCTCTGGTGCTCCTGTCGCACTGTCGGTACTACCTAGAACTCCAGCTTTTGGTTTCTGAACACCTCCTGTGGAGCTCACCAAAGCGAGTGGGGCGGGTGGGAACAGAGCCCCTCGAGAGGGTGGGTGTAAAATGAGGGTAATAAGAGTGACAGAAATCAAGGGCATGATCAAGTCGAACGTCCATGCAAGGAAGTAAGCAGCACAAAACCATGAAGTACGCCTGGTCTCACGCCATGACCTTAGTCGAACGATGTGTTTGCCAAAACTCATCATGCTGATGCCCTGGAATTTGGTCAGTCAATCTGGTCAGCCAAATTAAATAGGAACCTACAATAGTCATATACATGCGCTCGACGTTCGCCCTTAGTTTGTCGGGAGAGAACTCCTCTTCATCTGCAATGTTCAGATCGAGTCCACCAGGAGCCGCTGTTATAATCTCCTTGACATGATACATTTGCTTGAAAGAGGTAAGCATAACTTCCTCTACTCGGTGGCAGTGATTTTTACCTTATTGAAGCGACGAACGAGCAACCATAGGTCCTCGTTCGAAAGCCCTCCAACGAGTGGGCTCTGAACATTTTCCTTTGCTTCATTCCAGCCAAGATTTACCACCTCTTCAGCATGAGCGACCTGTGCTGCCCCTTGTTCTTCAACGGGCGTTTCCTTCGCAGAGTCAAGTGCTAGCGCATGGCTTTCTGTAGGAGCATCTAGTAGCGTGGATTTGGCACCTTCATGTTCCGTAGGATCCGTGTCTGGTAAGGGAAGGAGGTCTTTGTAGACCAGGCTTTCAGTAACCATGGCAAACAAGAATAGAGTTGAGAATCAATTAGGGTATAAGGTAAGGAAGGAGGAGAGTCTGGCGGTCTTCTGAGATTTGTTTGCTATCGGCGAGGTAAGAAGGGCACGAAAGCTATGTCGATGCCATTGCGTCACTGTGGGCTAGCGGCGGCAAGCCACAGCATCACTTAATGGAGTAACTTCACAGCCCGCAGCTTTTCTCCGTCCCTATCAGCTGGGAGACTACCATTACACGCTTGCGACGAGCTTCGGCCAGCTCTGTAATTATTGCCTCACTTTTGAGCCTTGCGCACATGGTAATCCGCAGATTCCCATGCTGTGAAGGATGGCGATTTCGCTTATCGAACCGATGTCGATCGTGATCCTCGTCCATTCCCCTACCTTCTCCACCCTGCCAATCTCCTTGCTTCGATCATGTTTCAGCTTTCGATGACAGACTGAGCGAGGTATCGACCATCTTTGACAACACTGAATTGTAACAATCGACGTGGCTTCCCTCAACGGGACGGTCTGTGTATGACGTCATCGAGTTTTCTTTCTGACTGCATGAGATCAAGAGCCACGAAAAATACTTCGAATAATCGAAATTGAATCAGAAAAAGTATTCGAATGGGGGACTATGAGCTTCCTGTTCAAATTAGGCCCCACATCACATGTGAGTCGACACGTTGGACATTTCATTTGTCAGCTGTTGTAGACCCCAAATACCTACTACCAGGACCTCAAGTAACCGTCCTTTGAGGCTCCTTTCCATGTGAGGTATTTCTATGGTATGAATCCTTGACAAGGGGTTTCCCCTTTTCGCATTGACTAGTATAGTGTTTGTTTTATGGATCCGGCAGGTCGTTACCGGGTATCTCTTGGTTTGGGCGACACTAGAAGCAACCACAACTATTGGAAAATGCGGAGAAGCTGGTATACCGTTTTACTACCATGTTGGGTGTTGCATACATTGCGAGCTAGAACTCCATGGATGCCTTCGTACGATGTACTAGCGAATCATGCCGATCTTCATTTTCGGCACTTCTTCTACTCCGTGACTACTGACTCGGTGAGCAAATTGCGTGCCGCTCGCCAGTGCCGCGTCTCCTCATCCCTACACCCCACAATCCATCCGAGCGCCGTCGCGATGGAAACTCCATGTGCGGGACAACACCGGCCTCTCACAACCAATAATCAAGGTTGCTTGAACTGACCATGTACTCCGCCCTTGAGCCATCCGACGTTTTGCCGTTAAACATCCAGGTACTAATGACCCTAGTTAAAAGCTTGACCGCGGATCGGATCACATTTGTAAACGGTGGCTGCGCCGACGCTGTAGTCATGGATACTAGCACGTGGCTAGGAAAGTCATTTCATCGCTTGGTTAGTTGCATGTGCAAGGCGCAAAGGAAGATCCAAGCTCGCGGAGCTTGGAGATAGGATGAAGAGTATATGTATCTCGAGTAGGTAGGCGTGAATGGTTCCGCGCGCGCCCTTCGTCCTCGGCCCGTTCTCATCATGTTGTACACATCTGTGACAGCACTGTCGCTCTTCTTGAGCGCAGTAAGCTGCTCTTATGGCGCCCCAGCACCGACAGCCAAAGTCAAGAATGGAACGTATGTTGGCGTACACTCGGCTGAGTATAAGCAAGACTACTTTCTGGGTATTCCTTATGCCCAACCGCCAGTCGGCAACTTGCGGTACAGGACCCCAGTTAGTCTGAACCAAAGCTGGGCCGACACACGGCCGGCTACACAATACTCGAAAGCGGTAAATATTTCGCTCCACTGGCACTGGAAGACACACTGATGACAGACAAAGTGCTACGGATACGGTTCTGACCAATGGGGCTACCCAGTCTCAGAGGATTGTCTATACATCAATGTGATCCGACCTGCAGGTTACGAGAATCAAAAGCTACCAGTAGCATTTTGGATCCACGGCGGAGGTTTCTTCATGGGCTCAGGCATTGACAAGCGCTACAATGTCTCGTTCACCGTGCAGAATTCCGTCAAGATTGGCCAGCCCATCATGGCGGTGACCATCAACTATCGCCTCAGTGCTTGGGGCTTCCTTAGTGGAAGTCAAGAATTGAAGGATGCTGGAGCTCTCAATCTTGGTCTGCGAGATCAGCGCCTAGCTCTCCACTGGGTGCAAGAGGTGCGTGATTATGCGTAAAGATTCCGGATCAAGTTACGCTTACATGACGTAGAACATCGAGGCTTTTGGCGGCGATCGTCAGCGGGTCACTATTTATGGTGAAAGTGCAGGAGCTGCTTCTGTCGGCTACCACCTTACTGCTTACAATGGCCGTGATGACAAGCTCTTCCGTGGCGCTGTCATGCAGTCCGGAAATCCGATCAACTTTGGGCCATTGAAAGATCCATTGGGCAACGCAAACATGTACAATGAACTCCTTCGCCGTACCAACTGCGCCAACCAAGCAAGCCCGCTTGAGTGCCTCCGAGCCCTGCCTGCAGAGCAGTTGAATACAGCAATCAACACGACCAGCACAACCCTGAATATCACTCAATTCATGCCGATTCTTGATGGCGATTTCGTTGCCCAGCGCGGTTCAGCTCAGTTGCAGAAAGGCCAGTTCGTCAAGGTTCCAATCTTGGATGGCGCAAATTCCGATGAGGGTTCAGCATTTAGCCCTTCGCCTGTGAATACTACTGAAGAATTCAAGTTCTTCGTCGAACAGTCGATCGTTGGCCCTGCTCCACCAGCAGGTCTTGTCGACAAACTTCTGAAGGCTTACCCTGATGACCCATCCGTCAATGTCATTGCCAATCTGGGTGATGCTCGTCCCGGCTATCCTTTTGGTGCGCAGTTCCGACGTTCAGCTTCTTATTTCGGTGACCAGGTCTTCATTGCGCCTCGCCGTGAGACATGCAGGACCTGGGCAGCTGCTGGTCTGCCCGCTTACTGCTACCGATTCAATGCCATTCCCGCAGGCCTCCCTCCTGTGATTGGTGTGACCCACTTCCAGGAAGTTGCATTCGTCTTCTACAATCTCCAGGGTGTCGGTTACCCACCTGTTGCCGTGCCACCGTTCCTCGGTAAACCTGAGAGCTACTCGCGCCTATCACAGTTTATGAACAGCAACTGGGTCAGCTTCGTTCACGACCTTGACCCGAACGCATGGCGCAAGAATGGTGCTTGGAAGGGCCCTGAGGACATGTGGCCTAGGTATGATGTGAAGAAGCCTCAGGATTATGTTTTTGACGCGAATGTGACGAGTCATGCTGAGCCAGATACCTACCGCAAGGAGGGTATGGACTTGATCAACCAGTATAACCTCAACGCGTACATGCGATGAGCGATACACGGATGATTAATGGCTGCAGATATCTTGGATTGGATGTAATAAGTCGATTAAGCAATCTACGATTACTATTTTAAGTAAATGATATATCTTTTTAACCATCCATGCATCATGCCAAGATGTGGAATATGAGCACAGATTAGAATAGATATTCTTACAATGTGAGCAGTGCATAGGATCGTTACAGGATGCTCCTGTATTTCATTTATTCATTTTGTATTCCTTTCGAATCTACGTTATTCAGGATTTACAAAACAGGAAAGACACAGCATTATTAGAGTGAGGCTCAACGAATAAGCGAATGTGTGATGTCTTAGCGCGACGTGGGGAAACGCGTGGTTGCTTGTGGCAACGCCGCGGCAGCTTTGTTGATGGACATGCACGAGCTGCTCCCCCACAAGCTCGGATTATCACTGCAGAACCACCACTCCACTACATTTCTGTCCAAGACATTCAAAATGGCAATGGAACCTCCGCCACGGCCTTCGAGCTCCCTGTTTGACGTCTTCCTCCGTTTGCGCCCGTCAACTTCTACCAATGCGCGCTTCCTCACAGTCGAAGATGGCGAAGGAGCTCACCCAACGCACATTACAATTAAGCCACCGACAAATGACAACCGCAAAAGGGCCATAGAGCGGTTTGCTTTTACGAGAGTGTTCGAAGAGAATGCGCAGCAGGCAGAATTGTTCAAGGCAACTGGTGTTGTCCCAATGATCGAGGGTGTACTGGGCGCACCAGGTCACCATGGAAGAGATGGACTGCTAGCAACTCTAGGTGTCACAGGTTCAGGAAAGGTATGCGAGGCTCTGAGATTATTTCCTGGTTATCTTACTGACGCTTACACAGAGCCATACAATCCTCGGTACCAAGTCGCAGCGCGGCTTAGTTCAGATGTCTCTAGATACCATCTTCCAGACCTGCGGCGATCAGCTTGTCCAGTCCTTCTACGGCGCTCCAGCGTTCTCTTCGTTGGCAAATGCAGATGTCTCAGAAGCACACATGTACACGGCAACCGCTTTCTTAGATTCGCTGTATGGAGACAACCAGTCAGAACGTTTCCCTTCACGAGCACAGACACCCATGCCAGTAAGTTCTTCATCCCACAATTCCTCTTCTGGCTCTCCTTCAGCAAATTCTGTGAAGCATACCCATGCTCCTAGCCTGGTTACGGGTAGCAATTTGTATCAGATATCACAAGCCTCTCCAACTCGCTGTCCAAAGGCGGATATTCAGTCTATTCGCCCTGTCAATGGCACAATTTCCAGAATTACCAGATCCATGGCAAACATGAACTCACATATTCAAAAGGACTGCAGCATCTTCTCTGCTGGCGGTACAAACCGATCGAACAAGATTCCACGACCGTCGACATTACCTCAAAATCCCTCGATCGCCGATATCCATATACCCACAGACTCTAACGCCGAATACGCTATCGTCATTTCGATGTATGAGGTTTACAATGATCGCATCTTCGATCTGTTGACTGGCAGCGCCATGAAGAACAAGCACCCCAGTGTCAAGCGTCGAGCACTGTTGTTCAAGAGCACAGAGCAAAGCCCTGATCGCAAAGTCGTTGCTGGCCTGACTAAGATTATTTGTGGCAGCTTTGAAGAGGCTATGATGGTTCTTGAGACCGGTCTTACAGAGCGAAAGGTTGCTGGTACTGGAAGCAACGCAGTCAGCTCACGTAGTCACGGCTTCTTCTGTGTAGAAGTCAAGAAGCGAAATTCTGATCGCAAGGGCCCATGGTCAAGCAGTACTCTGACTATAGTCGATTTGGCTGGATCTGAGCGTGCTCGAAATGCAAAGACGGCTGGTGCAACTCTCGCTGAAGCTGGCAAGATCAATGAATCTCTCATGTATCTTGGTCAGTGCATGCAAATGCAGTCCGACAACCAAGATGGCTCAAAGGTATTGAAAGACCCACCTTCGAAGTAAAAATTTCTTCGCTAACTTGAAACAGAACATTGTACCTTTCCGCCAATGTAAACTTACAGAGTTGCTCTTTTCGAACTCCTTCCCGTCATCTACACGCCAGGCAAACCATCACCATCAACCGCAAAAGTCAATCATGGTAGTCACCGCCGACCCACAGAGCGACTTCAACGCCACCTCTCAGATCCTACGGTACTCTGCCCTTGCCCGCGAAGTCACGGTTCCTAGAATTCCCTCTACCACATCAACCATTCTCTCCGGCCTCCCGTCCAAACACAACGGCACCACCACCTCATCAGGTCGCACCACCCCCTCCGCCATAATCGAAGAACTCGAATCTGCCCACGCCGAAATCGCTCGTCTCACCCAAGACCTCGAAATCATGACCCTCCGCCTCACCGAAGAAACCTCCCGCCGCAAAGCCGCAGAAGCCTCCTGGACCGCCGCCGAAGACCACATGGCAGACCTCGAACAAGAAATCCGCGACGAATGCTACGCCGAAATGGAATCCGCCGTCGACCAAGAACGCCGCCGCTGGCAAGCCGCCCTCGACAATGAGCAAGACAACCAGCAAGCCCACCTCGACTCCAAGATCGACGTCGTCATCAAAGCCACCAAAGCCCAGATGCGCGACGAGGTCAAGGTATACGAAGACCCGGATCCCGAACTCAGAGATCGTCTTGATGCGCTCGAGCGTGAGAATGAGGTGCTCAAGGCGAAGTTGGAGGTTAAGGAACGCGAAGCGATGAATAGGAGTGCCAGTCCTGTGAAGAAGATGAGGGTGCTGAAGAGTAAGAAGTGGCAGGATCCGGAGCAGACTCTGGCTTTTGATGATTGATTTGGCTTGAAATGTCCTGGTCTTTGTCGAATTCGGATTGGAATTGCATGACAGGCGTTTGGGGAGTTTTGGATGATGATGACAATGCTGATGCTAATACGGTTACTGGGCATTTCGATGCGTACTGTCTTGATACCATTTGATATGTTCTTTATTAAAGATGTGTTCATTGATATAATCACTGCTGATTAGGCGTGTTCAATACCGTGATTCCCCTTCCCATATCCCATACCTTCGTATACCCATGTCCATGTCTCGAATAATCTCCCATGCTCGATTTTCCCAATACGCCTATGAAAACGCCCCTCATCAGCTTTACAGCTTGATATACTCATCAACCTCTGCGAACAAACGATCCATTTCGCTATCAGCCATATCCGATAACTCATCGTCGCTCACACTCTCTGTGTGGGCTGTTTGTTTCGTTTTAGTGGCAGCTTGCTAAACTACCTTTGTCCCGCTTCCACCGCTGCTCATTCCATCCAATGTGCCATCTGCGCCTAAGCCCGTTCCATCGCCTTTCCATCCGTGACTGAACACCTCGAAGTTGTCGTCGACAAGCCAGTTTAGGTCCTCGCTTTCAGGCCGTAATGTGCGCGCCAGACCGTTGCCAGGTTTCGGGTAATGTGCAGGTGGATCGGTATCGTAGCCATCGTCTTCTTCGTATTGGTGGCCTGCTAGATCCATGGTGACTTGTTGAGGTTGCTGTCGTTGTGCAGGTTGCTGTGAGCGGGCTTCGCCAAGGATTTGGGCTTCTGAAGGGTCCATGGAAGAGTTTGAGGAGAACCGAGGTGTTTGTCCTGTGGGTGTTTGGCCATTTGGTGGAGAAATAATGGTGGAATTTTGGAAGGCCGATGGTGATTGGTATTGAGTTTGTGAGATGCGCTGGCTAGATGGTATAGGGGGCGGTGGTGCGGGTGGCTGAGGTTTGGCGGTCGAAGGGTCTGGCAATAAGTCTTTGATATTTGAAGGGAAGATGGGGAGTTCTGGATGTCGTATGGATGCGTGTAATAAGAGACCAACTAGCTTATCATGTGGCAGTGTAGAGAAGTAGGCGCGTTTCTACGCAATGTTAGCAAATGCTTGCGCTAGTCATTAATTAATCATACCTCTTCGAGAGTCAGGCCATGAGCAGCGACCAACTCTTCTGTTCCAGACACAACAGTTTCCTTTGACCGCTTACAAGGTCCACACAGCCACTCTTTCTCCAAGACAGAAACTACTTCGTTATCAATCGGTGGATCGTGACAGTATTGGTGATATGCTGTACTACACGCATCGCAGAATACTATTCGATTGTTGGACGGGTCGACATCTCGCCGACATGTCTTGCATTTGGCAGCAAGCATAGTCTTTGTAGACTTTCTACGCTTGACGCCTGGCGATGGCTCTGGTATGACTGGCACAAATGCGACTGGCTTGTTCACGCTGCGGCCAGACTTTGTTCGTGTAGGTAGAGGGGTATACGAGTCGGAAACATCTGAATTGTCGTCATCCTGCGCCAGGTTAGACAGCACATCTGCTGCAAGGCCAAAAGACTGACATCATTGTCCTCTTCACTATCCGACCGTTTCCGCTTGCCTCCCCTGCCACCACGTCCTCCTCTTCCTCGGCCTCGCCCACGTCCTCTACCTGAGCCTCGTCCAGCTGAGCCAGTCCCTGGCGAAGCGCTAGGTTCGGTCTTCACAGTAGTCGGGGTACTGATCTTTCCGCCTCTTCCTCTCCTTCCGGTATTCGAAATCGGCGGCGGGGTTGGCAATTTATCACTCGTAATGAAGTTCTGTAATATCTCGGCCTTCTTTGCTTCGAATGCAGCACTACCCGAAGCATGGCCATTGCCGTTACCTTGTAGTCTCTGCAGAATTGCGGCTGTAGACGCCGAGAACTGGAGAAAGTTTGATCCTGTTGGTGTGCTGTTGTTTGCCTGGAAGGTTGACATGTTTGCTGACCATGGAGGCGCATTCGACTGCGGAGTGGTAGCGGGTATGGCTGCGCCGCTTGGTACGTTTGGTACGCCATTGCTAGCTGGCGGTGCGTCGTTTGGGGGTTCTGACGAAGCCATGTTTCGAATAAGCGACCCGCGACTGGTAATATGCGGGTAAGAATATGACAATGGCTCTCAGCACAAGTCGTGGAAGAGCAACTGACGCTTCATGAATGCGAGCTGCACTGCAAGCGAACATCGTATGCATGCAAGTGGGCCCGTGCTCGCTGGAGCTAGCATCAAGCATCCGCAACTCCACTGCCTCCACTCCACGTCGCTTATACGGGCCTGGCTTCTACGCTACTTAGAACACATACGAACATTTTGATCAGTGCATTCTCTCTTATTTTTGGAAACATCTTGAACGCTTCATCAATTCCAGAGTCTATTCCAACGAATCGAAACGTCAAGTCTGTTCAATCCTTCTATGCAATGACACCTTCATTCCTCAACTCCTCAACTTCGTTCTCACTCATCGCAAGCATATCACGAAGTATCTCGTCGGTATGCTGACCCAGAGTGGGTGGTGGTCTACGAACACCAGGTTTCGAGTCTGACCACTTCACTGGAGTATTGACCAGCTTCACAGGTCCACAGTCAGGGTGGTCAACCTCTACGACCATGTTTCGAGCGCGAGCTATCAAAGTCAGCGAATTCACATGGCTAGCATGACCAGAGTACATACTATGTTCGTGGTTGAGCGTATCTTGGACATCGTTGATTGCAGCGTACGCTAGATGCGTTAATTTCCTTCGAGTATGACTGGATGTTGTACTTTACTTACGCATGCCACAACCCTCGAGAATTTCCAGCCATTCTTGCGTAGTTTTCTGTCGTGTCTCATTTTCAATAAGTTCCTCAAGAGTGTCACGGTTCTTGACTCTAAGCGCATTCGTCTTAAATCGCTCATCTTGAATCCACTCAGGCTTTCCTAACTTGGTGCAAATGATGCCATATAAGCGATCATTGCCGCCTCCTAGTAAAATGTCGCCGTCAGATGTCTTGAAAGCTTTGTAAGGTACGATTGAGGCTGGTATGCGTTAATTGGTGTCTCGACATGCACATTTTAGACATACGATGCGAAGTTCCCCATCTTCCAGTGTCTTTCTGGCCGCTTATAAGACACGAACTAGCTATATTTGCAAGTGTTGCGACTTGGCAATCACTCAGAGCAACATCGATATGTTGGCCTTTTCCAGTCTTCATGCGCCCTAAGAGAGCTGCCATAACAGAGTTGGAGGTGTACAGGCCTGTTGTTAGATCTGTGACCGCTACACCGACCTTGACGGGCGGTCCGTCTCTTGTTCCAGTGATGTGCATCAACCCAAACTCACTAAGTTTGTCAGTCTAGGTCATCTGAACTTGGACACACAACGTACGCTTCCACCATGACATCATATCCTGCCCTATTGCTATATGGACCAGTCTGTCCATATCCAGTGATACTGGCGTATATGATGCGTGGATTGATTTTGGACACAGTTTTGTAGTCCATTGCATATTTTGCCAGAGACCCAGGAAGATAATTCTCTACCAGGACATCACACTCCTTCACCAGTCGGTGTAGAATGTCAACGCCAGCAGGATGTTGAAAAGATAAGCCTATAGATCGTTTATTCCTATTCGCCTGTGAAGAAGTTAGGTTCTTGGTTCTAACTCAGAATCGCGAATGCGTACTCACACCAAGATAATATGCGCTCTCTCCTGGTCCTTCTTTGCCATTTGTGTAGTTTGCATATGGTGGTCCCCATGCTCGCGTATCGTCTTCAAATGTTTAGCTGAGACTTGATTTCTCAAGTCAGTTGTTCTTACCCCCTCGTGTAGGATGCTCAATCTTTATAACATCTGCCCTATCCCAAAATTAGTACTCATTTACTGTATGCCAATCTTGAGATCAGCTCATACAGGGTTGCACGTGGCATACCCCAGGTCTCCCAGTATTTGTGTAGAATATGGCTAAAAGTAGATTAGCAGGACAATTCATTCCGTGGAACTGGTCCATACTCCAGCCAGGACTCTTGTCATATCCAACACTTTGATGCCAGCCAAAGGTAGATTAGACGCATCTTTGTTTGTGGCTTGTGCTGCAATGGTTCGTCTCGGTCCATTGCGGAGCCAATGCCTTGAAGCAGCCCATATTGGCGCTCTTGCGAGTGTCCTCGAGCCCCCCAGTACAAAATTATTCATTCTGAAGATCAAAGAGAAGGAAATGTGGTTGTATCATGACCTAACCAGAGATGTCATACCCGGGGAACTATCGGGTTGTCCCGAGCGAGCTTCAAACACCGAGGCTCAAGACTAGACATGTAGCTCCGAACCCCCACCATTACCTCGTACACCATCTCCAATTCGATACAACCACCATGTTCACAGGACTCGTAGAAACGATCGGCAGTAAGCACCAGTCCAGGCGATGTCATTGTGCGGCTTAGCTGATGATAGCTAGCTGTTGCCGCCCTTGAGGAGCTGGACCAGACAGCCTCTGGCGGCGGTGGCACGTCATTGACAATTTCGGACTGTGCAGACATTCTGGGAGATGCACATCTTGGCGACAGCATAGCCGTCAATGGTACACAGAAGCGATTTCATTTTAAATGCAATGACATTGATGAGAGACAGGAACATGTCTGACTGTCACTGAGTTCGACAAGTCATCATTCAAGATTGGCTGCGCGCCCGAGACGCTCCGACGTACCAACTTGGGATCGCTGAAGCAGGGCTCAAAGGTCAACCTTGAACGCGCCGTGTCTGCCAACACACGCATGGGGGGACATTTCGTCCAGGGTCATGTCGACACTGTTGCCACCATTCAATCCGTAACACCTGATGGTAACGCGCTTACCTTCCGCTTCAAGCCTCGAGACCCAGCTGTGCTGCGATATATCGTCGAAAAGGGTTATGTCACAATAGACGGCGCGAGCTTGACAGTCACCAAGGTTGAAGATGGGCCAGAAGGTTGGTGGGAGGTCATGTTGATCGCATATACGCAAGAGAAAGTTGTCACTGCAAGCAAGAAGCCAGGTGACGAGGTCAACGTGGAAGTGGATCAGGTAGGAAAGTATGTGGAGAAGAGCGTCGCTGGATACTTTGAAGGGTCGGCCAATGGCGAATTTGCGATACTTGAGAAGATGGTCTCAAAGCTTGTCGACGAGAGACTGAAAGCTCTGGGAAAGTAGGCGAGGCCAATGCAATATGAGTTGTTGTCCACCAACGCTAGGTTTCATGAAGGTGATTCGATTCGAATCAAAGCCAACACCAAAGGCAGGGATTCAGTCGCTTTGATACAACGATGGGTAGGGACTATGATCTGTTGTTCTGCTAAGTATGTTCAAGTAACTACTGGTTTTGTCGGATTACCCCTGCTGCCTAGAGCTGAGACGATGAGGGTGGTTGGCTGTGAATCAGAATGGGGGCGCATACGCAAATGAGGCGCAGCCCTACTCTCTCCATTGACATATATACCACCTTCGCTGCCCGTCTGGCGCATGTCCCTTTTTCAATCTGAACATTTTGTTTTCGCCATAAAAAGAACAAGAGTCTCGTGGTCATGAGGTGGCTGTTGTTACCTATCGTACGAAAGATGCATGATGCGTCTTCCACAACCTTCACCCATGGTTGATTGACAGCCGTCCACGTTGCGCATCATGTCACACCTCGACATGTGGGTTGGGGTAATAGCTCCAGCCGTTCCTCCGCCCCTGTGTGCGATCGATTGACCAGGACTAGCTTACGATGCAGAACTAGTACTTGTAGCGGCAGCATTGGTCCAGGTAGCAGAAGCCCTGCCGTGAATACAGGCGACTTAGCGACATGCATGCGACCATGTCACCAGCGGGACCATTGAAACACAGTACCTCGAGGAGACATGTACACAGAGACAGGCCAGCAACATTAGTATCGTGACGGCTGGTCAAGACGAAGCACCTACGGCAACCTCAGCCCTAGTTCGGAGGGGCGACTCCGCCAACCGAAAATAGCATCGATCGTTGAGTGAGCCGCAGGTGCATGCGTGAGAAGTTCTGAAGGATCGTTGCAAGGTCTGACTTTGGGGGCCAAAACGTCTTCGCCCTCGCCGCACAAAGGCTCGGATGAAGAGAGAGCAGCAGTGGGTATCGTGCAGATTGCTACGGGGGGGTTTGGCGGCACACTTCGATTGGCTTTGCTTCCTGCGGCGTGCTGCTGCAGCAACACGTCAAGAGCGGGCTCCCTCGAAACGCGCGAAACCATTCTACACCGGACGGACGCCCTAATTTCAGCCCTGCTGCACATCTCATCTTCCCACCTTCCCCCACTCTGTTGTATCCTCAACCCGCTGGGAGCGCACGCCTCTAGTAGTGCTTCTTCTCGGTCCAAGCGTGTCTGGCACTCAATCCACTATGGACTGGAGACTCCTGGACTACGCTAAAGAGGCCGAGGATACTGCATCGGGTCTTCACGTCTTCCTGGGCGAGATCCCCCAATATCGCAAGGACATCACCGGCGATATCGCCGAGCTTTTCGCCATATCCAATGCTCTCCATGTCCTGCACGAAGCCCTAGAGCTGTCTCGCTTTGGGAGGTACCAGGGCCGCATCTGGAAGGATCTGGAAGTATGCCTACCGAGTTTGGGTTACACCCTGGACGATGTCCGCGAGATGTTCAGCAAAAAGCGAAGCCACCGTACAGCTCCCGGCGCTTTCCCAGGAACTCCTCCATATGCAGTCCTATGGGAAGACTCGCTTGCAGACATCAAGGCACAAGGCATATCCCTGCCCGTCCGATTGGAGCTGTTCAGAACCTACCTCCAGATCATGTACGGCGTTCTAAAAGGGTAGGTAGCCAAACTTTACGGCCGTGGTTCCGGCGCTGATAAAACGCAGTGATGAGGAAGAAGAAGAAATGGATACTTATAGAGCTCGATTGTCAAAACTGCTGAAAAGACAGGAGCCAATCGAATCTTACATCAGTAGGCTATCGGTGCGTGGTGGACATGGAGGCCGTGCAAGCACTCCAAAACCTTCCTCTCCCAAATCCCCTAGACCCAACATATACAGCTTTCCTACCTATCCAACACCTGTCTATCCCCATGCATCGCCACCGCCACCACGTTGTCAAACTGCACCTGGATGGAGTGGCATAGGCGAAATCCCATTCATACCGCCCCCAGTTCCAGAAATCCCACAGTCACCAACACATTCATCGGCTTCCTCGCATACGTACTCGAACCATTCCAATGACTCGGGAGAACCTGTTGCCCACTGGGCAATGAAAATTTTCGACGGACGCCATTCATCGACTGCTTTTGCAACTCTAGGTGAACGAAGTATCTGTTATGGGCGCGATGAACCCCGAGCCATCGAGATGCTGCTCGACGATGGATTTGAGAAAGTGGCAGAGATGCCTTTTGAAGCGACCAATGTCACTGTGCGGTTATACTGGAGGCCAGACGACAATCGTGCTCGGATTCTGTACCTTACCAAAGACGAACATGGGAATCGCATGCGGTATTGCTACCCACTTACTTCGCTCAGATTTCTTCGATCGCAATCATGCTTACAGCTGTGCCGTGTCAACCGCAAAGGTGGGCATCTCGAGCTGTGGTCCAGACTGCGATTTACCTTGTATGAGCGTAAGTCCGATGTCAGTCAACCCCCAAATGCAAGCCTAACAGAGAACAGGGATGGTCCTCTTCTACTGTACCGCTGTTGCAATGAAATGTCAGGATCAAACTGCCGTTGCCAACGAAACGGAAGACTTCTTCGAACCTGGCGAGAAAGTTGAATTTAGCGGGTACAAAATCTCCAAAGCTGCATCTCCCTTCCTCTCTAACCGCCGTTAGTGAAATCACCGATAATCGATATCTCCATGCCTTCCGTGTCTTCAGAGATGTAGACTCGGGTTGTGTTCGTTTCGAAGCAACGGCACGCCGTGGCCCATTGAAGACAATACCAATTTGGACTGCGTTTGTCACGCAGTATATTGGACGTACAAGCTGGATGAAGCGTGTCGGTAGTGCCACTATTCAATTCGGGGAAATACGGCCGTACGTCTTCTGTGACGGATATCGACTGCCCAGAGGCTCTAGTGGTAAATACCAGCTGACATTCACAACGTCAGAGGGTAAGTCGTCGCATCAATCCTCCTCTTGGTGCCATACTAAGCAAGACCGCAGACGCCAAAGCATTCAAAGAGATGTTCCATCGCATCAGAGTGCGACGCTCATAGACTTGCCATGTTAACTAATATTCTCACGAATTTCCTTGACCTCACAGCAACATCCTTGGACAGGAGGGAGGTAACTTTATTGTACTTGATGATGATTTTACGACGACAAGAGTTTACGGCTTCATGAATAACGACGATACGACGGGGGCAGTCTCTGCTTCTTTGCAAGATATACCCCTCTCTGTTCGCTTGTCCTTTGAGCTCTGCAAATTGATCATAGTTGGAACTTTCTTGAGCGCTTGCTTGTACTCAGCGATATGGGCAAATTTGAGTTTAGTATGCGTTAGGGTGTAATAAATTTTGATTAGGAGTATCAGATTTCACTCTTGGCTGGATGCGTGTGTTGCAGCAAAGAAGTATTCGTAGCGCAGGGTCTAGTTTGGGCCTAGTCCGATTTTGCTGGTAGCGGGGCACCAATTGCTCGGATTGTCTGTGCGGCCTATCAAATCTAAATTTCCCTACGCTCCAAACTTTCACGGCGGTACCAGCCCAAAGCTCACAGTTTCTTCGTTTCTCTTTCCCTCACACTTCCAAACCTTCTCCTCGCCAGCAAACATGGCAAATCAAGCTGACGCCGCCAAGACTGACCCGCTCACGGGCATGGCGCACTCTGAAGCGCATTACTTCAACAGGTATATCTCTACGAGGCCCCAAGCAAGAAGACTGGAAATACTGACGTTCGATGCACAGTTACAACCACCATGGTTCGTCCCAAAGAAAATCCGTACCAAAGCAAAGAAGACTAACACGCAAGCAAAGGCATCCACGAGGAAATGCTGGTATGTTCATATTTTGCTATTGCGAGGCGTCGCAACCCACATACCCCACTCAGAAGACTGACAAGATACCTATAGAAAGATGAAGTCCGTACCAAGAGCTACCGCGACGCAATCTACCAGAACCAGCACTTGTTCAAGGACAAGGTCGTCCTCGATGTCGGATGTGGTACATCCATTCTCAGCATGTTAGAACACCCCGCATTGATCGCTTAGAACACATGAGCAGTCACTGACACAACCGGTTCAGGTTCGCCGTAAAGGCAGGTGCTAAGCACGTCATTGGCGTTGACATGTCGACCATTATCGACAAGGCCCGCGAGATCGTCGAGCGCAACGGCATGTCGGACAAGATCACTCTCCTCCAGGGCAAGATGGAGGAGGTTGTGCTTCCTTTTGACAAGGTCGATATTATTATATCAGAGTGGATGGGTTACTTCCTGTTGTACGAGAGCATGTTGGACACTGTTCTGTATGCGCGTGACAAGTACCTCGTCAAGGATGGCTTGATCTTCCCTGACAAGGCCACCATCTTCATGGCCGGTATCGAGGATGGCGAGTACAAGGAGGAGAAAATCGGATGTAAGCGAAGTCATCCAGTCGATTTACTCGCGAAAACTGACTCAAGACTACAGTCTGGGACAACGTCTGGGGTTTCGACTATACTCCTCTCAAGGAAACTGCCATGACCGAGCCTCTCGTCGACACTGTCGACATCAAGGCCGTCGTTACTGACCCAGCCCCGGTCATCACACTCGACTTGTACACCTGTACCGTAGCTGACCTTGCCTTCAACCTTCCATACCAATTGAAGGCCCGCCGCAGCGACTTTATCCACGCCGTCATTGCGTGGTTCGATATTGAGTTTGCCGCATGCCACAAGCCCATCCGGTTCTCTACCGGCCCACACACAAAATACACTCACTGGAAACAAACAGTGTTCTACCTCAAGGATGTACTGACAGTTGAGGAGGGCGAGACCGTCAAGGGTCGCCTTGACACTCGGCCCAGCGAGAAGAATCACCGTGATTTGGACATCAAGATCTCGTACGAGCTCGAAACCAGCGACATGCACAGACAGGCTTCTGGCGAAGCCCAGTACAAGATGTGCTAAGCTTCCTTAACGGCCTGGGTATTTTGGTGTACAATGGAAAGAGTGGCAGTGACGGAACGCCGCCATGTGGGGTAAATTCTGGCGCCCCCTCACAGGAAAAAAAAGCGAGGCATGTTGACCTTGGTTTTTTTGACATGATGATTAGACCATATGCAGAAAGTAAGGCGTTGGGCATTACAGGGGGGATTCAAAGCTCTTTTTATTGGTGTCTCTTCTTCTCGTTTATACCATCCAAAACTTTCTAGGGTAGTACAGTAGCATGAGTAGTGCATGTTCAGACACGATATTTACCGAAAATAGCGGGCAGAAGTGAGCGTATCCGTTGGCAGTATGTAGGTGCTTAATAAATAACACCTAGCCTATGCACTCGTATTCGGATAATAATTAGTAGCCTATACGCTAATATATAGCAGGGTAAATTGCCAAACATAACTCTACTAAAACAGCTCCTAGATAAAAGTTTAGAAGACTAAATAAAAGCTACTAATTTATATTATTATTTATCTCTTTAGTAGTATTCTTAGCTATACTACTATTATTATTTATATTACTATTTTAAAGCTAATAATCTTTCTACTTACTTTATCTTATATAATTACTAAAGTTACTAAATACTAGCTAGTTAAAGATCTAATTACTAATTAAATATTATATAATAAAAGGTTATATATTTTAATATAATAATAGTATAGTATACTAGTCTCTTCTATAAACTACTTATAAGCTACTAATTTAGTAAAATAGGTACTAAACTTTATATTAGTAGCTTTTATAAATAGCTTATTATAGACTTAACCTTTATAAAAAGATAAGATAAATATATATAAATAAGAAGTATATAAAACTAAGTTATTTAAGATATATTAATTTAAATATAGTAGAGTATTACTTTATTTTTCTAGTTATAACTATAAACTAAAGGTATTAACGCCTTATAGTTTAATACTTAGATTCTTTATCTTTCTTTTAAGTATATACTACTACTATAGCCTATATAGGCCTAAGTAATACCTTATTAAAAGGTAGTAATAATAGTATTAGACGTATACCTATATTTTCTTAGCCTAGATTAGATAACTCGTAAAATAATAACTATAATATAGATTACTTAACTATTAATTATTAGTAAATAATAAGTTAAGAACTTATAGTAGTCTATAACGCCTTAAGAAGTTTAGTTCTTAAATATAAATATAATAAATTAAATATTAGTAATAATAATACGTATAATAATACTCTAGGTATAAATATATTAAAATTAGTAATAATATATAATAATACTTATATTCTTACTAATAAAAGTACTAAGGTTAAGAAAGTATATAATTATATCTTACCTTACCTTAAGTTACTCTTATATATATTTATTTAAGATAATAGTTATATTCTAATAATTTATCTAGAAAAGTATACTATTATAGTTAGTACTATCTAAATACTTATTAAGTACTATCTTATTAACTTTAAAGGCTATATAAAGGCTATATATACTAGTAAAGTATTTCTTTTTAGTATTAATACTATTTAGAAAAGTCTTAAGGCTTATAAGGCCCTTTTATCTTAAAATTTTATTATTTATTATAGTTATATTATAAATATAATAAGTAATAAAGACTAGTTTTTATTAAGGTAGCTAGTAAGTAGTTATAATATAAAGTAACTAGTATTACTAGTAAACTATCTTATATTTATCTATAAAGAAAGAGTACGTATAAAGTATATAAAGAAGGTATTAATTAAAAAGATCTTATTATTTAAGTTCTTAAGTTAGGTTAATTATAATAATCTAATATTATTAGATTCTATAAACTATATACTTAAGTCTTCTCTTAAAGTCTTCTACTATCTATAAGTTTCTTTTACTAAGGTTCTTTTATAAACTTTATAAACTTTATAAACTTTATAGATTATTATACGTAATTTTATTACGTATCTTACTTAGTAGCCTAGCCTTATTAAGTAATATTTATAAGTTACTATAACGCCTCTCTCTTCTTATAATTATAATATTATCCTCTCTCTTTAGACTTAATATTCTTATAAGTAACCCTTATCTATCTTACTCTATTCTTACGCGCTATAAATAAGCTAATTATTTAGAACTTTATTCTATCTTTACTATAGTTACTTACTCCTACTATACTAAGTACTAGCTACTTTATTATATATTATTATTATATAAAAAGTATACTAACTATATTTATTTTAACTTAAAGTTTTATAAGCTTAAATTAATTCTCTTACTAGATTACTTAAAAATTAATTATAAAATAAAGCGCCTAAAGAAACTAGAAGATAAAGAGAAAGCACGGCTATAAGTTAAAGAAGATATAGCTAAAGCTACCTTAACGCGCGCTTAGCTAGCGTAAAATAAATTATTCTTATTAAGAAAATAAAAGAAATTATTACGTTAGAAGAAGTAAGAGATATTTAACTATAATATATTAAGTATTAAGAAGCTAGAGGCCTTAGAAGCTTAAGAGAAGCTTTCTTAGGTAATAGTATCTATTAATTCTAAGGCTCTACTTAGCGTAGTAATAGTAGATTAGTCTTCTTTCTAAAAGTCTACTAGAACTATCTTTAAAGTAAGTAGTAGCTTATAGTATAAGTTTTATTCTAATATTATTTTATCTTCTTACTATAGTTATCTAAGTTCTATTCTAGTTTTTATATATTTTCTATATTTTTATATCTTAACTATTTAACTAGGTATTTAAGTTATCTATTATTCTTTTAATATTATAGTATTCTCTTAACTTTAAAT